>PVIR01001455.1:0-123122 GCA_004026965.1 Petromus typicus | reverse complement strand
ACAATCCTCCTGCCTCTGCCTCCCGAGTGCTGGGATTACAGGCGTGAGCCACCACGCCCGGCACTGTGGATGTGGTACTGGTTGCTGCTGGGTGTGGGTCTCCACACCCAGTATTGTTATGTGGTTACCGGGGAATCGAACCCGGGTCCTTGCGCTTGTGAGACAGGCGCCGGAACCACTGAGCTAACTCCCCGGCCCTATCCATATATTTTTTGAGACAGGGTCTTGCTTTGTAGTTCAGGCTGGCTCTCAGCGCCCTATGTAGCCTAGGTGAGCCTGGAACTCACAGCAGTCCTCCTGCCTCTGCCTCCAAAAGTGCTGGGATTACAGGCTTGAGCCACGACACCTGGCATTGTGGTATGTGGTACTGATTGCTGGTGGGCTTGAGTGTTTGTGCCCATTATTGTTGTATGTGGTTACCTGGGGTTGAACCCGGGACCTTGTGTGCTTGCAAAGTAGGCACCTGAACCATCGAGCTAAATCCCTGGCTCCAGACTGTATATTTTAATACAATGGTGATAGTAATACTCATCATCCTAAAGAGGCTTGTGGAAAACAGCTCAGCAAAAGCACCTGGCAGGGCTGTCTACATAAATGCCAGCAAGGACTTCCATTGCCTTCTTGGAGTTTGCTCGGAGCTCTAGAACAATGAATTGACTCTTCCAAAGTATCCTGGCACATTTGCTTCCCAGTGTCTGTTCTTTAGATTTCTTTGGGCTTCAAGTTTCTTGTTCAGCATTATCTTTGGATCCTTGGGTTCCTTATCTTCACCCTCACTTCAAATTGTCTTTGCTTATGACCCTGGCTATAGCCAGAATGGCAAAGTAGTACTTCAAATCCAGAATTTTGTCTTTAACAATGCCCCCAGGTGTATGCTGGGGGCATATACCTCCTCCACCTTCTTTTCCTCAGTGCAGATGAATGGACGGAATGTGCAGGTATTGACATCAGGAAATCAAGGACTAGCAGTGATAGCGCAATCCTAAAGCTGTGTATAGTCTGTGTATTTTTTTCTCCTCTCAGCTCCTTGCTATAAGAGCAAGTCCACCCCTGTACACAGCAGCGTTACTGAATGTGGGTTCTGTCTATCTGGGCTAGCTTTAAATAAAGCCTTTTCTCTTTTCTCCAGTTGCCTGTTCGGGGCCTCACTACTCCTCTGTGTATATGCACAGCCTTCCTCTGAGTGTTCTTTTTAACATGGTGTCTCTATACTGCTGCTGCTGCTGCTCTACTGGACAGTAGGCTTCCTGCCACACCTGTCAACTGGATTCACCCCTTGAATATTATAGTACAAAGAGGAAAGGAAAAGTTTACAACAACAAGTGAGTCTCTTCCCACCAAAGTTTTAAAAATTCATTTAGAGAATGAATAATTTCTTAAAAACAACTACAGGGAACCTGCGAAGTACAAAGCCTAATTGGAAGCCATTTCCTAAGAACCAATGCAGCTCTCAGTTAGAGAGGTCTGCTAACTCTTCTTGAGAGTGAATGGTGGTGCATTTGCCATTTCGGTAGTATTCTCTGTTCCATAAAACCTGATACTGAAAAATCTTTAGTTAGCAAGGCAAGTTGATGTTCTTTCACTATTTTTAGGCTAGAACAAGATAATCCATTGTGTTTTTTTTTTTTTTTGTATCAGTGGCTGAGATGCTTAAATAATGTTCATAGTATATAAAAAATATTTTTTAACCTAGTTTAAAGGAACATTTTATTCTTTTCTCCCTTTACTACTTGGGTCTTGTCATTTAATTCTTTTGATATTTCCATAAAAATAGACACTCAGGGTCTTGATTATATTGTGGTTATAGTATCTGTGGATACCATTTTAAAAAAGAAAACAAGTGATTTCCCTTCTTTATTTCATTATAAAAGGCATAACACTCAAGGCCTTTGGGCTAGTTCATAGTTATTTTGTATTTCATGGTCTAGAGATCACTTCTCCCAACCCAAGCCTATGTTTGGAGATGCTGCACACTTTGGGAGAAGACAAATAGCAGGAGAAACTTTAAATAAGAGATGGTTACTGGAGACCTGGGCTTTAACAATAAAGATTAAAGATGCCAAAGCAGTTGGTGTTATATTCCCAAGTCCCCATGACAGGGAGAAAAGACAAGGCACTCCGAGGGATAGATACTAGATATAACTATGAACACCTGCATCCCCAAAGTAAGTGGGCCCTCCAGTAAGAGGTGACTGTATACATATCAAGTGTCTTACTCTGAAGAATAGTGCTTAGTTTCTCATGGTGGAGTGTGACACAAAAGAATAACCCACTGCAAGCATGTCTCTGCAGTACTCTAGGTAGCAGGCAGTCACTCTGTTCCGGTCACTTCTGCTGCCAGTCCAAGAGTAGCATGCCCTGCTTCCTAGGAGCCACATTCCTTCCCAACCACCGGAGCAAAGTCATAGTAAAATGTAATGGAGGTAGGAAAACACACTGGGTAGTCCTTGACTTTGGGAGTCTTAGAAAATCTCATTCAAAGACCAATTTTGTTGATATCTTTCATGCAAGTGGTTCTGCAGTTCTCATTCAAATTATCTTTTATTATCTCAATATCATGTATTATAAATGGCCATGCAATCTCTTTAGAAAATACTCAAATTATAAATAGTTAGAAGGAAGCACGTTTGGATGTATTGCCTCTACTTCCTCAGAATTTCTAAGGTATTCTGTTTAGGGGACTTTCTCCTGTAATATATCCTATGAACTGTTGATGTGATGAACAAAATTTTATTCAGCTTTGAGGTTTATTTTCTCGGCTGACAGACCACATTTTATATTTCGAATCTTATAATTATTTTCCTCTTATCCTAGTGTCATTCAGAATTCAACCTTACTACTTTTATTCTATCTTCAAAGTTTGTATCTGAATTTAGACACACATCGTCTCCTAAACGCTGGTATACCTCTGCTCAA
This sequence comes from Petromus typicus, assembly GCA_004026965.1. Classification (NCBI taxonomy): domain Eukaryota; kingdom Metazoa; phylum Chordata; class Mammalia; order Rodentia; family Petromuridae; genus Petromus; species Petromus typicus. Next base: position 120,206 of record PVIR01001455.1, on the reverse strand, counting down.
GAGAAAATGCAGAACAAAACTTTATCCTTTTCAGGTTCAGTTCTTATTCCATCATATATTGGTTCGGATGAAGGTTAATGTTGGGAAATATCCACAACAGGCAAATTTCTATAAATCATGATCAAAGTATGGGTAAGCTGACAGATCTAACTATACAAGTGTGTACCACTAATGTACTCACTGGGCAAGGTTTGTAAGTCCGGGCTTTGTCTGCTGTTTTTTAATTGAGTTTTTGGTACATTTTAAATCTACATTATTTTCTCATTCATCATTGAGAATTTGTACCTGTACATGATATATCTTGTGTAAGTCCATTTTAACAGACCTTCTGATACCTCTGAGTGGAACAATTCACTTGGCAAAGACCTAATGAGTTCAGTAAACCTAGCACTAGTGGGGCTCCAGTTTTGAGCTTGGCAAGCTTAGAAATCAATTTATCAAAGTTTCCAGAGCAGCCTCTTCTGTCTGGGAAGATTTCACAGTAATTTATTCCTCTATTACTGATATAACAAAAATGAAAATGTGTTTATTTATAATGAAACAAATAGCAGACAAGCAGATGAAATCCTCTTGTTTTTCATTTGCCTTTCTATAGACTAATCTATAAAGAAAGATTGTCTGAAAGAGGCTTGATGTGGTGAAAACAAGAGGAGAAAAGCGACAATCTTAAAGTTTCTGCCATGAGGCGACCCACCTCTTCTGATATATGCCCCTGTCACTGCCATGGGAGCTGTGGTTCAGTCTCCAGAATTGTGCTGGAAATGCTTCCTGGTGATTCTCTAAGTCACACTTTTTTTCTCTTCACTAATAGCAGACCAACTCTTTTTGCCTAATTCTAATTTGTATATATAGCATAAACAAGGCATTTTTGTACTAGGCATTGAAATAAATTTTAGTTCAGATACGTAATTGAAAATATTGTGACAATCTTTAATACAATATATATTTTTTAAGTGCAACAAACCACAATATATTAGGGCATTCAAATAACACAGAATCTCAGTAACACAGTGTAGCCATAACACAGAATCTCAGTAACACAGTGTAGCCAGAAATTCTGTAACCTACTACGGCCTACCTGTCACAGAATTGTGTGTCATGATTCTGGTAATTGCCTCTCACTCATGTTGTCCTACCATGCCCTCTGACCTTCCTTGGCCTCCAGCCATCTTTGGCTTTTGACATACTCACTGTTATCTTGAACATATTTCCCATGTGCAAATTAATCTTGCTGTTGTCCAACTTCCCCATCAGCCTGCTTATTGGGAAATAAGCCACTGATCCTCCTCCATTCTTTTGACCACATGAGTCCTTGCTGAATCTTTTGGCTCCTGACCTTTTATTTCATCACCTGCCCTCTTAATGCCAGTACTTTTATTCTGCTTTGTCCACTTTGTTGTAGAATTTCACCTCCACTTATTAATGGTAATATTTTTTAGCATACTATCTCTTAGTATTACTAAAGTAATAAAACTTATACTCAACTATAGAGTTAAATTTCAATGCTTAAATGAACAATATTTTGTTTATTTCAAAGACTTAGCAATTTTTACCACAAATTTTTATAAACTCAATACCTATAATAAATAATAAACATAATAACAGAATGCTAGGTGTGATTTTAAAAAACATGGCGAAGTTCAGACCATTGGTAGTCCCCTTATCTCTCCTGAAAATTTCCAATTTGAGTGCCCCATTGTTTTCCTCCTGGGACTCTGTTACAAGCATTATCTTTATTATCATCCTGACTTTATCTTCATCATGTCCCTCCAACATAATGAAGCTGCGAATCATTATCAGATGATGTTTGAAATTGTGAGCGTTCTAAAAAGGAAGTTAACAGCTCATTTTCTAAAATGTAGGGATTTAGAGAGAAGCTCCAATTGCCAAAAGACAATCAATCAACCTCTTCATCCAAACTGTAATTAAACTTTGAATAATTCTCCTCTTTGACATATATAATCACACCCTTTTAACAGAAAAGTCAGACTAAATGTATTTGATCTAATGTTCTAACCAGAAGTGAAGAAGAGTTCTAAATTAAGACTTGAACAATCAAAGCCAGATTATATTTTTCTTATCAATGCTTCACTCCACTACTTCTAATAATAATAATAATAGTAATAGTAATAATAAGGATTGAATGCTTAGTGGATGTTGTATCTAATTCAGATATTTTATATGTATCATCTCATTAAACAATCCCTAAAATTTGTAATTGTAAGGACTGGTATATCTTGAGTCTACAGTGAAAAAAAGAGATATGGAAGATTTACATTATCTACCTTAACTAGTACTCTTCAGGACTGCTGCCTTCATGGGTTTTAGACTGTACTAAACAGCGATTCTTGCCCACAAAGATCACATGTGCTAATACTTCAGAAGCCTTTTTTATTACTACTTCCATACTGCTGACTGCCTCATGTCCATTCCACTGGGCGTTATAATTACTGAATTTTGCAGTTTTTCAACTTGAAAGTTTGTTCTAAATCAAAAATTTGCTATCCTGAGAACTTCAGAAAAAGGTACTCAACATTGTGGAATATTTCTTCCAAGAAATATGTCCCCATGTGTTTGTGTGTTGAAGTTGTTGCTGTCACAATGGAAACATCTTTGTACTTAAGCCTCATGCTTTGCAACATCATTCTGAAGTTAAATTGATGGAAATATTAATATCATGTTAAATGATGTGAAAATCAATCTTGCTTAAAACTAATTTGGACAATCAATATATAGATTACCTTATCAACAGTAGCTGACAAATCTTGTCATTTAGTATGATTTAAGAGTATCTTTAAAAGACTACTGAGGGATTTAATTTCTAAAAAGTTGATTTGCAAAGCCATATCTCTAAATTATTTCTGTATTTTAACCTCGCCTATCATGTAACAGTCACAGATCCAAGGAGCACTTCTATATATCTGCAGAAATATACTTGCTTTTCCATTTCATTACAGGAAAATTGTAAGGCAAAAATTACATCTTGAAAGCAAGGTTATTGTCAATAGTTTAACCTCTTATTGATGAGAAAAATATTATACAATTGGATTTGGTGTCCTCAAGTCATAGATGTCACTTCCTTGCAAATAATTTATTTGTGGGGCAGTGCAGGGATTACTGGCATGTGACAGCACACTCAGCTTGCAAAGAATTCTTGTCTCTTACAAAAAGAAATTACCTCTATATTCTAAGTTATTAGTTATGATTTTAAATCTCTGCTGTGTCAAACGGTTATTGAAAAAAAAAAGTTTATTTTTTTATTTGAACAATTTGATTATTGTGTAAGCTCAATATACTATTTCGTGCTATTTATTTATCATGACCATAAGTGCAAAGACATAGTGTGCACCCCTAAAAAGCATTTGGAGAGCTTCTTGACACATTTGTTTTTTTAAAATGAGGTCAATAAATATGACATAATTAACAAATTCATTAATAAGATTATGTTCCCACATTTATAACTAAAATCATTCATTATTTCACTCCTCTACAAAATCTTCTAGTTATTGGTGCATTTTGTGAAATCAAAATATTATTAGTGTTCAAAAATCTAAACCTGCATCAATATGCATCTGTGGCCTCTCTCAATATTTTACATAATGTTTATGTTTATTGACTGCAGTTAAGGTATACAGCTTAATTAGAACTAATAAATGATTATCCTAAATTTTAAGCAAGTAAGTTCTCTAACTGATAGTATGTTTGTTCTCTGGTATTCAACATTAATCTCCAGGTCATCTCTACCTGAAGAATAGTGAGCATTCACTCAGAGATTCTAAGCAAATTAACCCATTCATATTTATAATACTTTTGTGTGAAGAAAGTGCTGTATTTCATCCATATTTCACCAATGCTAACACTACACCAGGGCAGCTGTCTTCCTCAGAGTTATCAGCCAAATCTAGGTATTCAAAACTTTCAATATCCATTCTCAATTAATTTATGATCTTAACAATATAACAAGACTGTGTTAGGATTAGTTGACAGTGTTGTTGAACTAATCATGTCTTCTTTACTGTTTACTGTTGAAAAAAATGTGCGTTGACACTGTGTGGTTAGTTGGCAAATCTCTGAACATGTGATTAATTAGTTAATCTTTTAATCACTAATCTCTTCTCTGCACTCTTGTTTTGGGAGAACTTTCACATTCGTATCCAAAATAGATGGACAAGCAGTAGGTATATAATCCCTTTTTTCAGTGAAAAGAATGAATGCTTTGGACTACTCAGTGAAATGCAACCACAGAAAACATCCATGAAGCCACAAGTGAATTCAACACAAGGCTGAACTCCACGGTGGGCAGAAAGAGAAAGGAGCCTGCAGAGGGCTTTCACTATTTACATAAAATATTTTATCTTCATCAAAAAGTTAGAAATCAGAAACTGTGCTGCAGATCTATTAAATGTGATCAACCGGGCTTTCCTCGTGTTTGTGTGTTTTCTAAAACCTGAAGTATTTCATGTTTTAAATTTTTAGCAAAACCATATTTCCACATTTGAGTATTGAGAAAACAACTTTTAAAGAAAAAAATCACAAAGCATCTAAATATATCTGCAGTGCTAGTTTGACAAAAACTGAAATAGAATTCTTACTGGAAGAACAAAATTAAAAGCAGGAATTTTTACTCTTCTGTATGTTTTGATGATTTCCCCTTTGTTTGGAGTTTAGAACAACAACAATGTATCCCCATTTAATATCTACCCTTTGGGGCTTGATTGCTACCTTATTTCCGCTTATGCCGTTCTTGAGTAATTCTTAGCCTTTGGGCCTTTTTGTGGGATCATAATTAACCTGAATTTGTTCAATAGCCTTTAAAAATTAAAAATATAAAAATGAATAAAACATGCAGGAACAATGGGATTTTTTTTCCAGTTAACAAGAGAAATATTTCCAAAAAGGAGGAGAAATAGGAAGAATAGCTGTATCAGAGGGAGAGGAGCTAGAGAATATTGAAGAAAAAACTTAAAGAGACAGGAAAGAAAAAGGAGGGGAAAAGAAGAGAGACAAGCCCAGGGAAACAAAAGAAAAGCAGTCCAGCTGGGTATTTTCAGAGGCCATAGTATTTCATTGTAGAAAACAGTGACAGACAATTTCTACTCTTTTCTGTGCACATGCAATTGTATGACGGACTCTTCTCTAAGTAACTGTAGGTAGTCTTTAAAACAAATCTTAAACATTTGCCAGTCACTTAACTTTAGGACTAGAAAACTATGATAAATAATATTATAATTTATTATTCTTTCTTATCTTAAATAAGCATAGAACTATGATAGCTATTTCCTTAGTTTTATCATGATTAAGGTGTTAGATGAAAGGACTACTAAAAGCACAAAGCTGACATAAGTTAATACTTCAGGCCTCTTATATAAATTTCTTCCAAAATTTAAAGGCTTGAAATTGTGCTTACATGTCTATATTTATATATGATTTTTTTTTTTTTGAAACAAGGTCTTACTTTGTAGTTCAGGCTGGCCTTTCAACTCAGTCTTGAATTTATAGCAATCCTCCTGTCTCTGCCTTCTGAGTGCTGGGATTAGAAGCATGAGCCACCAGGCCCCACATTGTGGTATGTGGTGCTGATTGCTGGTGGGTGTGAGTCACTACTGTAGTATTGTTGTATGTGGTTACCAGGGATCAAACCCCAGGACCTTGCATTTGCAAGGTAGCCACTGGAACCACTGAGCTAAATCTTGGCCCTTATATATAATTTTTAAAAGTAAGAGTTTTTTAGAATTTTTTTCTTTATAAGGGACTACAAAATTTGCATAAGCATCAGGCCCTACAAAAGTCAAATGTGCCCTGTGACAGGTTGTCCAAGGAAATTATCAGATCTGCATTCACATCTTTAAAGAAGGAAATCGTGCAAAAGAGCCCTGAGGTTCCCTTTCTGATGCGCCCCTCATTACTAGGAGTGGTGAGAAAACTGGATGAATTGTTACAAACTCTTCCAGCCCCTCCATGCTAACAATACTTTTTCAAGGCCTTACAAACAAAAACACTATTTACTCCAACCATTTAATTAAATGCTCTGCCTCTCATATTTTAAAAATAGATACAGATATCCATTGTTGATGTTACACTGTAAAAACCCACGTGACAAGAGTGTCTGATCCACTAGGTTGAATCGGGCACCAATGTAACATATACATGAAAATATAACTCCATGTCTATTCTAATCCCAGACAATTACGCACAATAAAGGAGTAATGAAAAACATGAAGGTTGACCATTTTCATTTACTTGAATTCTAAAAATAGTGTTATAAGCAAGTGAACTCAAGATACCTCAGACAACACTGTCATTGGTTACTCTTGAGGGTAAGAATAAGTCACTAATTCTGGTTGGTTCTGTGTTCATGCTGAAGCAAGTGAAGCCTAGAGAGGTTGATTCCTAGACCAGGGCTGACCGGTAGCCGGGGCTAATACCTTTTATTTTCTGATTCTGAGGCAGGCAGAGTTAATAAATGTTCAGACACTTTGATGCAGGAAGTAAAACCCAATCAATAAATTAGGTGTAGACTAAGAACATATAACAGTTAGGCGAGTTATCTCAGTGGTTCTGGCGCCTGTCTTGCAAGTGCAAGGACCTGGGTTCGATCCCTGGTAACCACATACCATACTGGGCTTGAAGACTCATGCCCAGCAGCAACCAGTACCACATGCCACAGTGCCGGGCGTGGTGGCTCACGCCTGTAATCCCAGCACTCGGGAGGCAGAGGCAGGAGGATTGCTGTGATGTGAGTTTGAAGCTGAGCTCAGGGCCAGCCTGAACCACAAAGTGAAACCCTGTCTCAAAAAACCTAAAAAAAAAAAAAAAAAGGGGGGATAACAAGAAAGGAGGAGAAGCATCCTGTCACCACTCCCCTCCACCCAGATCTGTCACTGGGGCTCCTTACTATGAACTCTCTTCTTCATACAACTTCATTTTCACAAATACTCTTCATTAAGGAAAATAAGCCACTTAGCCAGTATGACTAAAACCACTGTCCTTTCCTAGTAACTCTTTGCAATTGGTGATGACTGAGAAGCCAGTCTGTAGCCTTGGTTCGACCCATGACTTCACATGGCTGTTGCAAATGTTCCCACTCTTTCCCCCGAGGCCTGCTGCTTTCCCAGGCCAGCACTGCTTGGAGCCATCTGTCTAAACATGGAGTTTCTTGGCCCATATTTCCTGTGGCTCATGTTCGGTCCCTCTCATCTGTCTGGGGCTTTGGTCTTGGCAAACATCAGGCAAACTGCACATGGCATTACCTGTATTCTGAATAGTATTTAGCCATGGGAAATTAGAAGTTTCATAATGAGTGGTTTAGTCTCCTTTGGGAGATTTCTCTTTCATCACTTTCTCTCAAAGTATCACAAGCAGAAGACCTGCGGGGGAAATACATTATTCTGAGGGGAAGAACTAATTAAATATTAAGGATAGATGGTTATCTTTTAGATTTTAAAAAAATGGTTGTGCGAAGAACTCAGAGCTACAAAATGGTGAGTGGAGAGAGGAGAGCCATCTTTTCTCAGTCCTCTTGAAGTTTTCCTCAGCAGAGTCATGACTTTAGCACTGGCAGGCTAGCTGGGGACCAGTTTTGAAATGCTATAAGTGTTTCTTCATACCAGACACCATGAGTTTTTCCCATTCGAATGGACTGAGGCCTTACACACAGGAATACTAGTCCCCAACAAAACCAAGTAGCTAATTAACAGACAAACCAGGAGGTGAGAGGCCAGAGGCCACTGTCTCCTTTTCATGCTACATTCTCACACATTTACACCGTCAACCCTGGGAATGCCTTCAGGCTTCAGAAATTTAGATGAGGATGGCGGATGAAAAAAAGAAAAGAATATCTTCCAGATAAACCTCCTTTTAAAAGATCTTGATGATTTGTTCTTCTCCTCTAAACATCAGTGTATTTATTCAGCGTACACTTGTTACATCCCATCCCGAGAGATGCTAAGCACTGATTACTAAAATTAAATAACTCTCTTAAATTAATGTACATCTTCATTCCCTATTCAATCCTGTGATATAGTTATTGATCTCTCTTACTTCACCCAAGTACTGAAACAGAGATTTCAGGAAGGCATGTAGCCTGACCTGCATCTCAGAACTGAAATATGCCCTACATGAGATTTGAACCCAACCCTGTTTTTTTTTTTTTATTTTTTAAATTTTTGAGACAGGGTCTTGCTTTGCAGTTCAGGCTGGTCCTGAATTCAGCCTCCAACTCAGCAATCCTCCTGTCTCTGTCTCCCGAGTGCTGGAATTACAGGTGTGAGCTACTACAACCGGCACTGTGGTATGATACTGGCTGCTGGTGGGCATGATTCTCCTCACCCAGCTTTGTTTTATGTGGTTACCAGGGACTGAACCCAGGACCTTGTGCTTGCACAACAGGCAGCAGAACCACTGAGCTAAATCCTCATCCCCTACTCTTTCTACTGTATTTCTTTAAACCTCACAAGTAAGTACCAAAAATAATTCAAAATAACATTTTCCTCCACAAGAGCTGATTCTATTGCGTGGGTGTGCATGTGGTACCACATGAGGCCCTGAGGGAGAGGATGTGCTGTTCAGAACCTCTGACCTTCGCTTGAGCTATCATGAGGACTGAATACAGGAGACCCCACCATAAGAATCAGAACTTTTTCCTTCTAATTCTTAAAAATTCTGTAAATTTTATAAATGTCTTTTCCAAGACAGACACTCATGCCACATAATTTAAAAGTCCCTGCATGTTAGAAAGTCTGCTTTTGCTAATATGTTATATCAAATATCTGATTTGTAAAAAATATTTAGGTTGATGAAATTTCCATAGCAAACACTACAGATCCTCTTGTGTTGTCAAGTAGAAGAGCAAAGATTAGGGGACTATAGATTACTTAAGATAAAAATATGTTCTTTAAAAAGTACAGATATTGGTCTATGATCTATTCCTTAACTAAAAAATATATGCATGTGGAAAAATATCTCCACTATGTAGCAGTCTTTATAAATTATGAATTTAACTTACTTTTGAGAAGTCACCCAAATTATAATTCAAAGAAATAATATTAGAATGATCTAGTTGGATGAAACCAAAGATATCTAAAGGAACACACATCAGATTGACCTCAGGTTCCACATTCATACTAAATACTTGAAGGTCTTGGAACATCATCTATGAACTTTTAAAGAGCAGCATTGTTTCCTTATTTTATAACAGCACATAGTTCCCAAAGCAGCCATACCTTCCCAGGCTATTATAGTATTAGTTGTGTGAACCATCAGCAGACCACATGCTACCGCTGTTGCCTGGCTATTGTGAGAAGTAGAAGCATCATCAAATAAGAGATTCATTGGGACAGGAAAGCCAAACAGAAGCTCAGTCTGAGCTGCACGGACGTGGTCACATTTACACAGTCCATGGGGAAGGCAAACAATATCCTTTTGAACTTTAAAATATATAGGTGACCAACATTGGCAACATTTTACAAGGAAACATCCCTATAAATTTAAAATGTCTTTAAAAAAAGCATAAGAAACTGAATTATAGTAATGAATTTATTTTGGTCTTAAAAATTTGGAGAAAAGATATCTTGCCAGTAAATCAGGTAAAAGGTAATTTTTATTGTAATTGGCTTCATTTTTATAAAATGAACTCTGGAAGATTTTCTTATCATTTTGTTTTTGTTTAGATCAGTTAAGGAGACTAGCTAGCTAGCATAAGAGTTACTAAGGTAAGGTTGGAATGTGTAGGCTAAGCTGAGAACTGGGGAAAAAATAGCTCGCAGTGTTTCTTTGAAAGAGAAAGCACAATAAACTCCTAACACTGAAACAGAAAGTGTCCAGTTCCAGAAGTTTTCTCTCCCACGTAGACACCACTAAGTAAGGATTCTTTGCTCCTTCTCCATTCCACCCACATCTTCCAGTGATACTCTTTGATGGACAATTTTTGTCTTCACTTTAGGACTTACAAAATAAAGGAGCCTATGTCTATCTGTCTGGAGGAGAACTGAAAACAGCTACAAAATGCAGTCACTGTAATTGGTTAATCATTAGTCAATGCCAGACAAGTGGCAGAGCCAAGCAGTGCTTATGCCCCAACTGTGTGGCTCCCTCAAAGAGCCCTGCCACAACTAATTGGGTTCACCAAGTTTTTCAGTCAGTTGATTCAGCTGCAGCAATTTAGACATGGTCTTTCCCCACCACCGGGACCAGACTGTACTCTTTTCTAAATGGCCCGAATGAGTGGCAGCATCACCCGTCATTCAGGCCACTCCTCTGATGTAGAAACAGCCTGGATCACAGGCGTAAATTGTGGGTTGAATTGGTTCAGTGTTTCTCGTTTCCAAAGTGGAAAAACTGAATAGACTGTGTTTGTTGTTTTGCTATTTTAGTCACAGCAGAATGTTTAACTACTAAGTTGATTTCACAACTTTTTGAACATGTTTATACTTTAGAGTCCCCATTTATATGAAGACCGCCTTTCTTACTTTTTATTTTTGACAGTGCTGAGGATCAAACCCAGGGTCTCATGCCTACTAGGAGAGTGTTTTACCACTGAACTTCACCCTCAGTCCAGACCTTTTCTTAGTGAAAGATTTGTCCCCTGGATATTGATGAGGAACAGCTGAGACGTTCTCCCATCTTTCCAGGTGAGTGTCCTTTCTACACCACCAGTATGTTAGGTGTATTCTTCTTAGTGTTTCTGCTTGGGATCTCCAGCCCAGGACTGGTCTCCAATTGGATTTCAATTAAAACACTGCTTTACTGAGCCCCTTCGCTCTTCGGGACCACACAGGCATGGTCTGCTCTGAAGTTTTCTTCAGCCAAGCAATCTATACCACACGTGATGGGGGACAATCTTTTTTTTGCGTCGTCCTTCACCCATCTATCTTTCTCCCTAGTCCTAACCTCTAGCAGGGAAACATAAATTGCTCTGAACCTCTCATTGAGGTAGGGTGTGAGCGAGCCTTACTGTGACGACATTTCATGTACCCAGCGAAATGCCAATTTGACTATCTATTCTAAATCTGCCATGTCCTACCTTTGACCCATGAACTGCTTTCTCTTTTTTTGTTTATTGTAATAAAAAAATAGAAAAAAGAAGTTCTGTTACCTATAGCCATTAACTATGTTTGTGTTTTATGTGCAGCTGAAGATAATTCCTGTTCACTCAGCATGGCCTAGGCAAGCCAAAATGTTGAACATGCGTGTAACCTAGACACACGGCTTCAGCTTAGCTTCAGCTCAGCATTCCTTACAGGGCAGCTCTGGCATTTACCATTTGGTCCACAAGCACAGGCAAACATCATGGAAGCATCTGCCCCAAACCTTTGGAAATGCCCCCAGTATTAACATTATTGAAGACAATGAGGACATATTTAATTAAGAGTAGAATATGAGTTGACAGTAAAATTATAAAAAGAAATTCTAACTGGGGCTCCCTTACTGTTACAGTGACCTAACAAAAATAAATTATTGTACTCCAAAAATTATTGTACTCCATGTCAGAAGTTTCTCTGAATGGCAAATTACACAATTTTAATGTTTGTCTGATGAGGTATTTTAGTATCTTTTCTTTTAAACACAGTGACAGAGATGGCATAGAATAGTTAGCAAGTTACCACTACGGAAGTGGCACACATAATGGTAAAATGTTCAAAAGGATAGGGAAACTGGGAGGGCAGGGGAAAGCATAGAAGGGAAAGAAAAGCTTTGATGGAAAAAAATGGAAGCAAAGCAAATGTATACAAGGGTGGAGGTTGAAGGGAGGGGAGTATATCTTGTGTGGGTAGAAATTCTCAATGAAGATTGTGATTGTAATGCATTCCTAAAATGTACCAATAAAAGCTTTTCTTCTGTTCCTAATAAAATAAAATGGTATATACATCGTGTAAGAAAACAGAAAAGCAACAAAACCTTTTTGATCTCTTGTAAGGTGATCGATCTTTGGTTGGGAAGAGATAGGAGGGTCCTAAATGCATTGGAAATGTTTCATCCCAGTTTTCAAGACTGAATCCTGGGAATGATCCATCTTTGGCTGCCCCTTGACCTTCCCGTTGCATGTCTAACCCAACCTCACTTCTTTTCATTTTCACAGTGTCCTTTCTCATCCATCATTTTCCCACTAGACTACTTCTCTAGCCACCTTCTGGTTTCCACTCTTGAACTCCTGTCCTCCTCACACCCTTTCTTTACACAGCCAGAGGGATCTTCGAGCACGTGGCAAGTTGCAGCGCATTCTCTGACTCCACCGCCACTCCAAGGACACCCCACTCCTTGAGCTTCTGCCTTAGCTGTCTCAGCATCTCACCACTCTTACCCTCTCTGAGTAGCTCTTCTCATCATTTTGTCATTGCTCATTCTTTCTTACTCACTTTTTTTTTCTTGCAGTTTCTTATCTGCCTCCCTCAATAGTCAGTGAGCCCCACAAGGCAGAGAACATACTTGTTTATACACCAGTGGCTACTTTATGCCTACTACATGAATTGATGTATATTAAATACTCAGCATATTTTTGTTGGATAAATGAGGAAGAGTAACTGCAGTTGACTGTTAGTGGTACAAAGCACTGACATTCGGAGGTTAAGGTATGACTCATATTAGTGAGTGGGCATCGATGAATATGAAGCATACAAGTGGACATAGATACAAGACTAAAAGAGCCAAGGAAAGCTCTGGGTGGACATATAAGCAGCAAGGTGAGATAGTTTGGAGAAAGCAGGCACAGTGTGGTGGATTCTTGGCTGCTCACACTCAGGTCTGGTTCCTCGTGGCTTCTGTGCTGATCTCTACGTGGCTCTCATACAGAGGTACAAATCCCAGAGAAATGCCATAATCAGTTTTCAAAAGCATGTGTGTCTAGTGCATATGATTATGCACCATGAGACCTGTCACGTGATGAAGGTGATATTATATACATTCCAAAGTGGTGTTGCTGACACCTCTCACAGGACTGTTCGATAGCAAATAAGGCATTCTGAAAAGCATTGGAAAGAAACAATGGGAAACACTCCAGAATGTAAAAATGTGCCCACAATCAGGAAATAACGCAGAAAGAATAGCTGTTGGGAGGGGTGGTGACCCTGAACTCCAGTATTCACTAGAAATACAGACCTCGGGGTGAAAACTAGCTAAGCTTTTGAGATCACTGAGAACTCATTTAATGCTTTACCTCCATAACTATCATAAAATTGACACCCAGAGCAACAGAACACCTGACCTATTTAAATTCTCCAGAGAGGAATAAATTATAGTGTTTATAGTAAATCCGATCATTGTCACAGGATCCCCAGCCTTATTTCAACACATTAATCCTGTAGCAAAAAGGCCAGGTGGCTGGGATACAGTCCTGTGCTCACCGTGCCTCAGATCACAGCCAAGTTGCTACTGATTTGATTCGACGTTTCTTTCACACCCAAGACACAGGATGGATATTCATTAGGAGGGCAAAACTAGAGTGATGGTATTAGGTTGAGCCTCTTAGGCCAAAGGAAAGCCTTTGACCCAGGAAAAGACAAGCTAACAATAAACTGGAGAGAAACTATCTTGGCTTTTATCCCTTTGGAATGAAAGGGCAGGCACAGAAAGGTAATGTTGGCATAGTTCCTAAAATGCTTAATATGTTCCCAAGGAGAATAGTAATTGGAATTTTAAGTACGGCATTGTATGAATTGCTCACCTGTAGGAAATTGTAGGACTTCCAGAAAACCCTAAATTCTTTCCCTTTTGTTAGCTAGTTGATTAATTGTTCACTATTCCACTCTAGTGCGCTATGACAGGGGTGTGCCCACGTGCAGTGTACCATTCGTTTCACCCCCCAAAGACTGGGAAGGTTTATTCAGATAGTTATGTGAAGAGACAATGAAAAGTAGTCAGTCATTAATGATTAGATTTCAAGGGCTGAGGAGTCTTTCGTTACTGAAATTTGGTTTAATTGTAAAATGTGTCGTGGACACATCCCAAAAGCTATGGGACCAATTGAATATGGTATCCTTTGGAAGCTGAAGAGGTAGAGAAAGATTATCCTTGAGCACCACATTAGATACCCTGAGGCTGGCACATTACAGTAGATTAAGGTCTGGATACTGCTAACTCTCAGCTTAATTGCCTAACAAATATTTCTGGCAGAAGCCTTCACAATTTCTGTCTACGTGGGCAGCAGTTATGGCTCCACTTGCAGTGTCCCTAAGTTCTCTCATTCTTACTCAGAATTCCGTGGGAAGTGTACATGGAGAAGAAGTGTACCTTCTTTTAGCATTTTGGTGAGATGGACCCAGGTGCTTCTTGAAATTATATGTTAAAAAAACACTATAGGTAAAGCCGGGAGAAAGTAGCACAGACTATACAGTGGTTTCTAGACCTAGCTGCTAATAAAACACTTGGGAAGAATTAAAGATGAAGATCCTTGGATTTTGCAAATAGGTCTACTGTGGAGTCATGTAAAGTGGTTGTCACACCAACTCCCACAAACAATCTAAGTGGAGTTAGGGTTCACTCATCTACAGCATCATTGTGTTGCCATGACAATAATACTTATGGCCTGCTGTTATATGTTTAGTTTTTCAAATCTTTCCATTTTGAGGTAAACATAGATGAATTTGCAGTTGTAATAAATGATGCAAAGAAATCCTAATACCCTTTGCATAATTTTCCTCTGTAGTATCTTGCAAAACCCATAGGACAATATCTCAAGCAGGATATTGACATTCACACACTACCTGTCTTGTTGGAAGTTTTCCAGTTGTATTACACTCGTGTGTGTGTGTGTGTGTGTGTGTGTGTGTGTGTGTAGTTAGCTCTATGTAGTTTGATCTCCATGCATGTCTGTGTCTGTAGCACTACAGTTAAGATACAGAGCAGTTCCACTGCTACACGGGTCCTCAATGCTGCCCTTCCATAGCCATACCCACCTCACTCTTCATCTCATCCGTACAACAGCGAATCTGCTCATCATTTCTACAGTGCTGTTATATCTGCAATGTCATATAGATGAAATAATGCGACAGAGGTTAGTCCAACAGATTTATCTATATCTCAGTCCTCAATTCTCTGAATATTTTGCCCTGTATGATAAAAGATGTAATTAAAGATCTTGAATAGAAATATGCAAGATTATCTGGATGAGTTCAATATAATCACGATGCCCTAAGAAGGGAGCTAGGAGGTCAAAGTCATGGAAGATATTCTGATGGAAGCAGTGTTTGGAGGGATACTAGGAAGATACCATAAACCAAGGAATGCTCATATCCTCTGGGAGCTGAAAAGGCAAAGAATAGATTGAATACAAACTTTGGGATACTGGCTTTTTTCCCCTCACCCTAATTTCTTTGAGATTTGTCCAAGATGTATGAATCAATAGCCCATTTCTTGTTATTGTTAAATTATATTTTATGAGCCAGGGATTTAGCTCAGTGGTCCTGGCACCTGCCTTGTAAGCACAAGGTCCCAGGTTCGATTTTTGGTAATCACATTACAACAGTGTTGGGCATGGTGACTCACACCCACCAACCATCAGTAACCACATATCACAATGCTGGGCATGGTGACTTACACCTGTAATCCCCGCACTCAGGAGGCAGGGACAGGAGGATTGCTGAGTTCGAGGCTGAGCTGAGGACCAGCCTGAACTACAAAGTGAGACCCTATCTTACAAAACTAAACAAAATAAAAATTTATGTTATCAATGTATACCACAGTATACATGAACATTTATCTAAAGAAAAACATCTGAGTTTTTCCTGGTTTTATACTATGATGACTGAGCTGCTATAGATAGTCATATACAGGTTTTGGTGTGAATGTAAATTTCCATTCCTCTAGGGTGAATGCTAAGAAACACAATTACTAGATCTTATGGTAATTGAATATTGTATTTTATATGAATCTATCAAACTCTTTTCCAGTGTGACTACATAGTGCTTCCAAAAATACATGAACAGTTCAATTAAACTTTTGTTATTTGGTTTTATGACTATTACTCCGTGTGGCATTCTAACTGGAGTGCAATGATACATTTTTTGTTTTAATTTTCACTTCCTTAATAGCTAATGTTGCTGTCATTTCATATGTGATTTGCCAGTAAGTTCTCTTCAGCGAAATGTTTGTTTATGTCTTTTACCTATTCTGTAATTGTATTTCAGGCTTTTTACTTTTATGTTTTGAAAGTACTTTATATTATCTAAGGGTGGGTTAGTTTTTCAAAGGTGTGGTTTGCAAATGTTTGTCTCAGTGGGTAGTTTATAGTTTCATCTTTTTAGCAGGGTCTTTAATAGAATAAAACTGTCTTGTTTTGTAAAGTCCACGCTATTAATTTCCTTTTACAAATCATATTTTGGGTACCATGTCTCTGAATATGGTGTGTTTTCACCTTAGTTTATAGTTTAAAAATTTTTTTTTTACTAGCAGTAGATAACTTTCAGTACAAACATCTTGTACATATTTTGCTTAATTTCCACATAAGTATTTAATTTTGGGGAAGATTCTCTACAGAAACAACCATACCAACTGTAAATAGGAGTATCCAAGATGTTTTGAACCAGTGAGAAAACCTTAAAAGAAAACACAGATGAGCTTGAACTGAAGCTCTCTGTGACAACACAGTTTTGGAAGACAGGCAGTTGCTCTGTGGAAGCAGAAGAGGGGCTGCAGGAAGGAGAGTGATGAGCAGCATTCAAAAAAAGAAAAAGCTGTCTGTGCATGAATCCTCCTGTGCTCTTCCCTCTGTATTCAAAGGGTAACTACATCATAAGTTAAACAATGTGGATTGACTTTGATACCCTTCATTGAACTTGGCACTATCCGGCCTGACTTAGATGCTATCCTCCAGTTTAGAGAAAGTAAGTACAAGCTAACTGAAATTAGCTCTAACTCTATGATTTTTTTACTTTAAGAGTATTCTTTGCTACCAGGTGTGGCTCATAGTGCCAGCAGCTATGTTCAGATGAACAGGGGACTGATTCAGTCTCTAGAGCTCTAAAGGTGACAACAGAAACAAGCAAGTGGCCAAAGTCAATGGCCATGTTTAAAGCAGAAACAAAGCTTTTGACATTTGCTCTGCCACTCTGACTAGCACACCACATTTCCTCCCTTTAATTTCAACTCTTTCCTCACAGAATTACATCAGTGCATCTCTGTGTCCATAACACGTGGCATGAATTAATAGCTCAGTATAAAATGTGCCTGAGAAGGCCATGACCAAGCAGTTGTTGCAGTGGGATTGAAAGGTAATTTTAAGAATATTGGATGCAGGTTTCTATATCAGTGAGGCTCCGGAGCTGTATCCCAGACCCTAAGGATAGGATACTACATCCCTGGGAGGGCACTGGAGCAAAATGTAGGCCTTCTGTTTCTTAATAGTATATGCTTGCAATACATAGTAATTATATTTGTCTTGGGGAACTGGTACATGTACATATGGCATCTTAATTACTCCTGATCTTCCTGTCTCTTTCTCTGTCTCTTCCTATTGTCCTCTGCTCTAGAATTCATTTGATTATACTCATGGTCCTAGAAATGTGTACACTATAGACCCATTCACTAAACAAAACTAAATCTGCTGTCTGTGAATGATCCTCAGAGAAAGGATTCAGACTGGCTCTGAATGTATGATTGGGGTCCACCTGGGAACACACTTGGGGCCATGAGCTCAGGACAGCTGAACATAATGTACCAAAATTCTCTGAGGAATTCATTGTTAAAGGGTAAGCTGGAAAAATATTCACTCAAGTCTGTATAAATGAAATACCTCAAAATTAATACTTCTTTCCATTATAAATTTGGAAATAGAAATCCCCTATTAAGTCACTTTGTGAGGAAACAAGGTTGAATTTTACCATGTTGTCAAATCCTTCACACCTCAACATATAACCTAACAGACTGTTCACAGTCTTGGTCTGCATTAGCATTTTATACTTGGAAAACAGAATATTGAGATTTTTTTTTTACCAAGTTGGTTGAGGAAATACAGGCAAATTTAGTAATCTGATAAAACTGGCACCTAGGAGGGGTGAAAGACGTGTTGACAATTATCATAAATCATGAATTTTAAGTCTTCTTTCCTGGACTATATGACTTACAGTAAATCATTTAGCTGTTTTGGTCTTTCAATACTTTATTTGTGCACTGGAAAAACATAGTATAACATGGTTCATGTTTTAATATTTTTGTAAATATTCATTAACATATTAAAAAAAAAGCCTTGTAACCACTGAGCACTACGGCAATAAAAGTAAAGTGCAATAATAGTGACTGTTTTGGGATTCATGTTACTGAAAATAAAAGCAATAATCCTATAAAATATCAAAAGAAAAATAAATTATGTGTGTGTGTGTGTGTGTGTGTATAAAATAATAGTTATTTTCCTAACATGCTTTTGAGGTTATTTAGGGCAGAAAATCTTGTCATGACTTCATAGAAGGCAAAAATGAGGATCAAATAAAATAACTTGCCAGATTTTTGACTAACATGATACTACACAAATGTCAAAATTCTGGTCTTAGTTGTTACTGTATTTACATTACTTGAGAAAGGTACTTCTTAACATATAAAATTCCCAGGAAATGGTTTCCTTGCCATTGCTTCTGGAGATGGACACATTCAATTGGGGACCAGCCTTTGCATTTCCCCACTGACCTTCTCCTCTTCTCTGCTAGCGAATAGAAAGCACTCGTGTACCTAGTTATCCAATCTCTCCCTGTGTTGACTCCAAAACCGCTACTGCTCACAGTCTCAGGTGAGCTAGGCAGAAATCCCCGCAGCTCCTAGAACTCCTAGAATGTAACTAAATGCTCAGAAGTCAAAACCCTCTCTTTGCAGCAGGTCGTGGTGGCCCATGCCTGTGATTCTGTCACTCTGAGAGCCTGAGGCAGGAGGATGACAAGTTGGAGCTCAGACCAAGCAACTGGGACAACTTAGCAAGATCCTATCTCAAAAGGAAAAATGTAAATGTGGGAGGGGTGAGTGTTGGCAGGACATGTAGCTCAGTAGACAGGTTTAGGATTCAAGCCTTAGCACAGACAAAAAAAGAAAGAAACAAAGAAAAAACTTCACTGCGTTAGTCTCCTCTCAATTCTCTCAGATATCCCCGAGAGGCAAAAAAACAATGTTTTTTTTTGTCTAATGCCTAAATTTGATGGAGAGGAGAATTGGATTTCTGAAAGAACAGGGAACCATTAGTAAGAAAATGGTTTTCGCTCATATTCACTTTAAAAAGAGGAGCACAATCGTGCAACAATTTTACAAATACTCTCTCAAAGGGACCCCAAAATTGATCTCAATACAGCTGAAAAGTCAGAGTAACTTCAGCTCTACTTTTCTGGAGTATGGATTTTCAGTAGATTGGCCCTGTCACGTTTGTCTTCAGTCTTGTGAGTGATCCTTGTTTATTTTTCTTCTTCTGAATGACTTCAGTGGTGCTGAGAAGTTCTGAGTTAAAAACGCCAAGTCACTGCATGGCAATGTCATTATTAAAAACATCTGTTTTGATTTGCTGGTTTAGGATACATCCCACAGTGGTCATGCCCAGTCAATCTCACTCCATCTGTCTATTATCAGACAGGTATCCCAGGTTTATGCTGCTGCATTAGTCAGAATAGTATGAGAAATACAGGTTGTCAGTGAAAAACCTAAGTAAATCACTCCAGATGACATAAGGCTTTTTCCTATGAAGATCGTAAGTAATTTGTATGCCGTTTGTTCTCCAAGGACAGTGATTTTTTGTTTTGTTTTGTTCTGCTTTGTTTTTGGTATTAAACTGAAATCTAAAGTAAGGTACATTGATTTACAGGAAATTGTTCCTTTATACACAAATTTACCATTTAAAAATACTATTTCAGGGGACTAGATTGAAGGGAGGCTTGTTCTTTTTGAGTCCAGTATGTCATCAACCATGTCAATATCTGTTTATGAACAGCTTTGCCCAATTCAAGGATTCAGAGCTCACAAAGATATTTATTTTAACCCATTTCAAGCAAACAACATAAAATTCAATCTAAAGCCTCACTTCCTGGGAAAACTGAATTCACTTACATTTCACAGAAAAAAGGTAAGGCAGGTGGGGACAGCTGGGACATATACAGAGTACAAACAGGAAGGTTAGTATCGTTTTTCTAGGAAATAGTTCTTTGTCAAACTAAAAAGAAATAATCACGTATTGCCCTCTCCTTCAATATGAAGACTTTGAAAATTCCCCCAAATTTTCCATCTATCACTTCGAGCTTACAGACAACCTTTTTATTACAGATCTCAGTACGTCCATATGTCACGGAAGGTGTGAGCTCTTGGTGACAGATACTGAAATATGTCCAAAAAACACTTTTCCGAGTCCCATGCCAGAGTTCCCGATGGAAGGGTGATGATGTGTCCTCCGAGGAGAAGGAAAGAGTGAGCACTGTCGCTTTCTATGGACTCCGTGGGGGGGCTCCTCCACCTACCCAACTCCCTCCTCCGACTGTCACTTTCCCACTGAGAGGGGATTGCAGTCCCATTTCTGATTCTTCTAATTCAAGGCCTTATTGCTAGAAAAATTTTCTTTCTTCAGGAACAAAGATTTGAAGAAGGAAAATATGTTGAGAATACCACGCTGTAGGAGCGTTTGCCCATCTGCACAGGATGTGCCCACCTGCTGTGCCTACTCTGGAATGTGGAACTGTCAGCATGGAGAAGACAAGGTGACAGGAAGTCAGGGCAGGGTTCTTTTACTTTCTGCTGTGAGTTCTTGGGTTTCAAATAAAAATATTGAATACCTAACACACATGCAGTTCAAACAAGGCTGATGCCTTCCTGAAAGCCACAAATTATTCTTATGTGCCTTTGAAGCACTAGAGATTTTAAATTCCACAGAGGATGACAGTGCAGGGAAAGCATTTCCTGGTAGAGGAGCAGGAGAGAATGGTGACTTAGGTTTTATTCCATTTTATTCCATTTTGCCTAATCGCCTGCTGAGAGGCCTAGGTGTGTGCATCAGTCATAGGCCTCATTCTGAAAGTTTATTTTTCATTCTGATTGTCTTAAAATAAGGTTTGATCTTGGTCAGTTTCCAAATCAGTAATTCATTAAGCTGGGCCGCTGTGGGTCAGACCTCAGCATTGTGGAATTAAAGTGCAATCATAGGTGGGAAGTTGAAAGTTGGTGCCTCGGCTTTGCATAGAATGCAGAGAACACTACGCATTCCACCAGAGCAGCATGGACCGAGGCGGCAACGGCAGACCCTACTCTGCTTCTGTTTCCAAATACAACCATCCTGTCTTTATGTCAGTGGCTTTGGCAACAGTCAGAAAACACCTGCTTCTATTCTACTTTCTAGTGCACACAAACTGATTGCCTCTGTTCCATGACTCACTTTGTTTTACTTAATTCTCCGTAGAATTATGCTGTATATATTCTAAAACCAAGTGAAAAACTGCTCATGAAGACTTTAATTCAAGAAGCTACGGGGAGTTAGCTCAGTGGTTCCGGTGCCTGTCTTGCAAGCGCCAGAACCCAGGTTCGATCCCCGCTTATCACATACCATACTGGACGTGGAGACTCACGCCCAGCAGCAGTCAGTACCACATACCACAGTGCCAGGCGTGGTGGCTCACACCTGTCATCTCAGCACTCGGGAGGCAGAGGTAGGAGGTTTGCTGTGATGAGAGTTTGAGGCTGAGCTCAGGGCCAGCCTGAATCACAAAGTGAGACCCTGTCTCAAAAAACCTAAAAAAACAGAAGCTACCAGAACTGTTCGGATAATGCAAACAATCTGTTTGATGGGGAGAGGAGGGAGGGGTACCTTTTGTTTTTTTAATCTTACTTTTTTTTTTCTCTTGTTCTGAACTAGGTGGGGTTTTTGCAAATGAGTTTGCATATTCTCCATATATTCCATTTCCATCTTCCTTCCTTGCTCCTCCCTTTCCTCCCTCTTTGCATCACCTTACATTCACAGCCAGACATCTATTCTAACGTGATTTATGACCCACTGCTGCTCCTTCCTGATGTGCCCTGACCTTGGCCTCAGAGGTAGTTTCAGATCTCTATGGCCTTACCACACCGCTGAAGCGTGCTGGGTCCTTGAATCTTCTCTCCTCCCCTCCCCCTCCCTCCCCACCCTTCCCCTCCCCCTCCCCTTCGATCCCCTTCCCTTCTTTCTTCTGGAGGGACATTACTAGCTACTGGAGAATGAACCCAAGACCCTCACACTGAGCTACATCCCCAGCACATTTTTATTTTGAGATAGTGTCACCAATTTGTTGAATTGTCCTGGCTGAGCCCCAGCCTGTCATCATCTTGCCTCAGCCTCCCATGCTCAGCCTCTTTCTTTCTCATAGTTTCTTCCCTTCTCTGCGAATAGGGGATTATATAAACTCAGGTATTTGCATGCCTTCATTTCAAGCCTCATATACTTTAATTCTCTACCAGCTGATTTTAATTTGGGCCCAAAAGCTCCTCGGATTTCTCCATTTGTCCCTTCCCAACCTTTTTAAATCCATTATATCTGAAGAAACCCTAGGGGTAAATTGGTTCTACTTCTTTCATTTCACAGATGGAGATGCTGGAAGCAGAGTGAGACCACACTCAGAACAGCAGCTTGGAGGTAAGCGGTGACTCAGTCTCTGGCCTCACGTGGCTGAATCTCAGCACTGTCTACCCTGCTCATCGCCCTTTCCAAGGACCTCACCCAGTCCCCATGAATTGTCACAGGGGATCACTGATGATGTCGACTGTTTCCTAAAGGGAAACTTCTCTTTGTAAACCAGATGCTGCTACCCTTCGCACCTACAGACCCATAACTTCTCTCCTTCAGTGAACACTAATATTTCAAGATCGCACTGGGCTCAAACAAAATTGTTCTTCAATTACTCTTGGGTGGTTACTATTCTGTGATCTCTAACAGCATCCCCCCCATCCCAAAGTTCTAAGAACTGAGAAAGAATATGGTCACATCACTTCTGCCTGCAATTTCTTTCTTTAATCTTCCTGCCAATCAAATGCATGTAATCCATTTCAGATAATGACAGAAAATTCTAACTGTGGCGATTAACCACAGCTCATCAACAGCTTTGGGAACCTGCTGGAATTTTCCTCAGAAATCAGTGCACTCATCTGTGATGTGCTGATTGAGATAATGAGCTGTGAGATGAAAATTAAGGAATAATAGAATGATCCTTTTTATTCTTCCACTAAGAGAAAGAAAAGGATAAGAAAAAGGAGGAGGAGGAAGAAGAAGCTCGAAACTAGAGTTAATTTTCTAGCTCATTTCTTACTTAATTTTTCCCATGTAAATCTGATTTAATCAAGAATTTTTCAAATTTACCAGTTGTGGGTTTCTGGCCAAAGAATATCTCTAAAAGAATTTAATTTTTCTTTGGTTTCTTGAGTCTTAAATACCACAATATCATCAGAATTTTTCTGAGTTTGTTTTCGTTCTACCCCACCTCTTCCAAAAGATTAACTTTAATATTGCTTTCTGTTGGCACCAGTACCCTTGGACCCTTGCAAAGTTGGCAGAGTATCAAAGTCCTGTTGGCACCAGTACCCTTGCAAAGCCGAGGCACCAACTTTCAACTTCCCACCTATGATTGCACTTTAATTCCACAATGCTGAGATATGGCCCATGGGGGCCCAGCTTAATGAATTACTGATTTGGAAACTGACAAGATCAAACCTTATTTCAAGGCAATCAGAATGAAAAATAAGTTTTCAGAATGATGCCTATGACTGATGCACACGTCTAGGCCTCTCAGCAGACAATTAGATGGTCAAGGCAAAATGGTACCCTTGGACAGGGTACCTGGGCTTTGGTTGCCAGCATGCAGATACAAACCTCAGTGGCCACTCTTAACTGTCCCACTGGAAATTCAGAGGCCACGGCCACCTGGCCTTGCTTCCCATTTCAATGCTTTCCTTCTTTCTATCCTTAGCATCCAGTGCACAGAAATAAATAAATTCCCAGAGCTTTGTATCCCACCACATTCCCAGCCCTTCTCTTCCCAAAGCAGGATGGAGTTAAAATGAGAGACAGTTCTAGAGATTTCATTTGTTGAAGCTACAGCCATCTCTTGGAGGCTGCAAGTTAAGTGTTAATCATAATGTTTTTGCATTTTTCATTCACAGTGAATTCAGTTACGAGAGAAGAATGAAAAAGAGTCTTTGGAAGAAAGTATGTCTAGACCATTTCCGTGTGTGTGTGTGTGTGTGTGTGTGTGTGTGTGTGTGTGTGTGTGTGTTGGTGAGGTGGACATGAATGAGGAAGAAATAATTTTTGGTATATTCCCTAAACAATCTTATTGTAACTTCCCACTGTTCACATTCTAAGCTCTTTACAGGCAGACATGACAGTATTTACCTTACTGGACCCTGCATCTTACTGACCAAATTGCCTTTCATCTTAATGAATCCTGTTATGTAAGGGGCAACATGCGGATGTACATACACTGGATGTCCATTGAACTTTTGGGGTATTTGTTGCACAGAGGTAGCTATGTCATGCAAAAATTATCAAGTGTCTGTTTATATGCACACACAAATCAGCTGCTTGAAATTTTATATATGTGTGTGTGTGTGTGTGTGTGTGTGTGTGTATCTGTGTGTGTGTTTATAGTCAAAAGCTTGAAACTAATTAAAAATGAGGCATAAATTGATCAAACTTCACATGAAAAATATTGCTTTCCAAATGTCATTTAAATATATATCAGAAAACACTCAGATTGTGGGCACATTCCCTTTCCTCATCCAGTTTCTCACCTGCCATTTTCTCCCTTCTTTACAGTTAGTTGTTTCTTGCCAATGAAAGACCTTGCAAGGGTGAAAACGCAGCCTGAATGGGAGAATGGAGTGCATCACATGGGCTCCTGGGTTCTCATACCTCCCAGGTTAACACATCTCTTTAACCTTCCCTGTCCCACTTCCCTTAACAAAAGAGTCTTCAGGAAATTATGTGTCAAGAACATAATGGTAGCTAACTCGTAGCACCGAAAGACCTCCCTATTGAGACCTACAATTTCAAAATTCCAAGACCTTTAACATTTTATCATGTTTTACTGACTCTGAAAGTGCTATTCATCCTACAATAGATGATGCATTATGTTTAATTGGTATCACCTTTTCTTTCCTAATGGCTGATTAGACAGTTGTGTTTCTTATAAATGATATCTGAATTTGATAAATACAGTTTTGGTTAAAATATTTAGCTGGTTTACAGTATCACTCAAAGTGGTATGTTTTTTATCAATACAAGATGAACTATGGAATTCATCTTTAGTTCTGAAAGACATTCACTGAATCACAGAGAACCAGAGGGAGAGACCAGAAAAGTAGACGGAAAAGGAATTTCTATTGATAGAGAGCCTCCTTTAGTGTAATGAGCTGTTGTCCTTGTCCTGAAGTTCACAATGCTTTTTTAACAAGTGGCTCTGACTGTTCATTTTACACAGTCTTGGAAAAATTCTGTAGAACATCCTTGCTTCTTCCCGCACTCACCTCTGGCACAGGCAGGGGAGACGTGGATGATATCAAAGAGTCTTGAACTCTCTGAGCACTTGACTCGGTATTTTCAGCCTTTGCTTTTCTGTTCTCTGTTCTGTTGCTTTTCTGTGCAGTCTCAGCCTCGTGTAAAGAGCAGTTACACACAGATCCTTGGATTTTGAAGGTTATAAAATGTAACTTTTAAAAATAAAATTCCTTAAGGAAAATATATTCATGTTTTCTTTATCTCTTTTTCAATTTGAGGAAGAAATGTCTCAAAATGTTGACATTTCTATAAACTCTTGTTATACCAGGTATATCATAAAGTTGGGTTTTTTAAAAGAATATCATTGAATGTAGAGTTCATCTATTCTGATCTTATATTTTTTATTTCTGTACCAACATTTTTTATTTGTTTTTAATGAGAACCAATGTGATCCAAGCCCTTGGACAATTTTCTCTGCCAAAACCAAAGTATACAAAGGAATTAAATTCTCTCCTTTGAAGTATGTCACCTTATTGAACTTGGATTTAGTAATAAATTGCATTATTTTATAAAGTACTGTACATACAGTAGTTCCACAGTTTATGGAGGATTCAAGTTCTGATGTTAATGGGATAAAATGAATGGTCTCACTTAAAATAATACACTAGATTTATAAAGTCTTCAAAGACAAGGAGAGATTTTACCCAAGTAGGTGACTAAGTCTTGTCTCTTTTCAAACAAATTTCAAATTTTAACATTTCTAAATGTTAGGTATCATGGGCTGTCTGAAATCTTTAAGAAGCAGGAAGATATTATGTAAAGACTTCTTGTGAAAGGCTGATATTATCAGAGCAAAGAAATTAAACCAATGAGGAAGATAAAGTAATAGTGATGAAAAGGAAAACAACAGACGAAACTAAAAATGGACCCATTTAAGGAACATAAAATAATTAAAATTGAGCCACTTCTTTTCTCATTGTTCTAGAGAGGACAACAGCCAAAGAACACTTTATTCCTGTGAACTTTGGGACCTAAACTACAATATAAGTCAGCAACGACTGGGGTCAGGGATGTAACTCAGAGCTGCTGTGCTGCCCCGCAAGTACAAAGTCCTGAGATCATCCCTAAGTACCAGAGTGAGGGTGAGGGAAACAGCAATGACCTAGACCAAAGTGTTACTCTTGAATATTTCCAAAACAGATTCAGAAACATTTATCTTATTCCCTAAGTATAATCACAGTTTGCATGTGTTTAAACTCAGGATTTTTAATGAATCATAACACAGAAGCTTAAAGTATGTATTGTGGAATAAAGAAAAAATTAAAATCAAGATATTGGGGTTCACTGCCTTCCTAATTCCATGATGATTCTTTGAATGTCTTTCTAATTTTTCACTTGGGGTCACATCATGATTATGTGTGCTCAAGTACCTTCGCCCCTCACAAAACTGCAGTTGTTATAAGAGGGAATAAAAGATCATTTCATTCTTAACTACATCTATCTCTTAAATTGTAGATGCCACTTACACAGTCCAAAGTCTAGGATACATGTTTAAGTTCTACAGTGTATTCTTTTTCAGGAAAATATACAGAGGACATAGCAATCTTCCACCAAAATGTCTGGTATCACCAATTTCCCCATTTTCTTCATGTGCTTGCATGTGAAATTTAGTCTATCATCATAACTCCTCATATTGATTTCTTTACATTCTTATTTTTCTATATAGCAGCATCCACACACAGCACAACCCCATGTTTTCAACCTGACAAAAGCAACAGCCACTTCTATTCCTTTTACTCTCCATAAAGGCTCTGATGAATTTGTAGTAGAATAAAGAAAAAAAATGGAAACAAGGATCCTGTGACAATCTACAAATAGACCCTGTAAGAACAGCTACTCTTTATAATGTGATCACTTTGTTACATAAAAACAATTGGACCATTTAAAAATGTAATAAATATTAGAGGACAGACAGTTGTAAAGCTTTATCATGTTCCCTTTTAAGAGAACAGGAAAAATATGTTTGGTAACAAATGATTCAGAAGAATCTGCCTTAATGGACAAGTGCTTCAAACAATAATTTATGTGACTGGTTTTATGCCATGACAAGGCCATTCGGCGATGTCTAAAGGCAGTCTTGCTTGTCACACAGGTAGGGGGTACTACTGACATCTGCTGATGGGGTAGAGACCAAGGATGCTGAACATGGTATCCATGGGGGGGAGGGGACATATTTGGCCCCAAATGTTAATTGTAAATAGGTGAGAATCTATGTTCTATTTTATTCATAGAAAAACAAACAAACAAACAAACAAAAAAACAAATGGCATCTTTAGAAATTACCTTCCCTGTCCTTCCACTTGGTCATTCCCACTACGGAGCAGTCTGCTCAGAGTCCCTGTGCAGATAGACACTGAGAGTCCTATCTTTCTTATCAGTCTTCTGTCATTCTTTGTGTTTTTAACTACACCAGCTCCTATAGGCTCAGTCTTCTTTAATAATTGGGCCAGTTCTGCCCCTAACTAGGGTTTAAACAGCTGGAATCTTGACTTTGACATGCAGAAATCAGGAGTCTTGAAGCTAGAGGAAGCAAAATTCTGTGCAGATGCTTAAAAATAGCACAGCTTGAAGGATGTCAAGAGGTAGAAACTCTAATCATAAACATTAGGGAGTATTCTAAAAATGTTCTAAGTGGAATCCAAAAATCTCACAGAAAATCCTCTGTTGGTTTGATTCTACATGAAAATCAGAATGTGAAGCACTCAAGGTTATACTACTAATTTGAAGGAACTCTCAACGAAATCACTCTCTTAACTTTTTCATCTCAACTTTAGCCACCACCCCCACAGTGTTTGGGTTCTTCTGCCAATTTACTTTTATCATACTTCTGCTTCTATTTTTTTTCTTTATTATAATGTGCGGAAATAACTTTGGTGGACATTCCTACTGTGAATATTTGCATTTTTGAACATTATCTGAATAGCACCATGAATTCAAACAATTTGAAATCACAGAGCTTTGCAGGTAGCAATCAGAATAATTTCCTACAGATAGAAATTATTATGCCAAGCAGGAAATCATAGCAGCACTCTCTGAAACACAAAAGAAAGCAGCCCCAGAAGTGCTATAAAAAGAAAACATTTGCCTAAAACACACAAAAAAGATTGCAAGTTATATTATCTTATTGGAGCCATTTGTATTTTTCTATATGTAAATGTATACACATTTGTTTATAACTATTATATGTGCACATTTATATATATATACATATATATGTATATTACACACATGTATAGCTTGTGCAGCCATTCACTTATTAGCATTAGTTAATTCTAATTTCTTACCAGTAGCACAAGATGTGCACTGTTATGGATTATAAAATGAGCAGCAGCCAAGTAGTATGAAAGATTTCAGAAGAATTTCAGAAAATCTACTCCAGGCTCTGCTGACCTCACATCTGAAGAAGACAAGCACCTATTCAGTGTACATGACATATTCCCACACTTTTGCTCTTTCAATACACATGTTTTGTCATCCAAGCCCCAGAAAGAGGATAAGTCATCAGTTCTTAAGTTATTCCTCCATCTTCATAATCAACATCAATAATAAATGAAGGAACTCTGCCCAAAAGAAAAAGGAAATACATAAGGTGAAAAGAAATAACTGCAAGAAGGGAACCTTGTTCAGGAGGACCTCATATTAAAGAAAAGAACAATATTATAGGATACAGCTTTTAAAAATTGGTATCAAAGAAACAATATTCTATTTGAGCTCTTGGTTGGGGCAAGACAAGTCATTTTGGGTGTTAATTTCCTACCTGTAAAATAAGATAAGCAAATATTTATAAATCTATTTTAAAATGCCAAAGAACTACACACATTGTTCATTACGTTTCTCTCATCATTGAAACTAAACACCTGACATTCCAAGATAAGAGGGAGGAGGTTTATTTGGCTTACAGTTCTCAGAGGTTCAGTCCTTTATCCGCTGGCTCCAAGACAGGGATGTGAAACAAGCATCAGAGAAAAGAAACAACATGGTGTGCATAAAGCAGCAGAGGTAACAGGAGAGAGACTTAACAGCATCTCCCTGTCCCTTTTATTTATCCAAGCTACTTAGGACAGGCAGCACTCACACCCTTAAAACCTAGTGCCCTTGAGCCTAGCATCACACCACAAATCAGTTCCACCTTCACACATTTTTCAACCAACCTGTGCCCACATGAGGCTTTGAGGGAACATCCAGACCCAATTCGTAACATACATATGAATTAATATTTGCTGAAAGGAAATCATAGTTGTGGGGACTTACATTACAAGGACAACACATATCTGTGATGAGGCATGGCCCCATCACCGACTCTGAGGTCAGGCTCCTAATCACTGTGCCATGGAATGAGTTCTTTCCCCTCTCTTTTTTCATGTTTCTAAATTAATAACCATCAGCCAGAGATGAAGAAAGCTGCCCAAATCAGTGAGCTCCCTCCCCTCAATGGCTGGCCCAGTGGGTGTTCTCACAGGATGATACCCACTGGTGTGAACTGTGGAAGCACTGATATGGCCATTATCACACCATGGTCCAATAGATGACAACTAAGGATTCTGATATTCACACAGTAGTTAATATTTATTAACCACTCACCAAGACTACATTCTTCACACTGATCTCTAATGTTTATGGAAAATGTATAGGAAGATGTTTATTATTATTCTCATTTTACATATGGAAGACTGAAACAAAATAAAATTAAAGTAAATTTTATATAGTAAGTTGGGTGTCCACATGGATGTTTTTTAAAATTTGTGGAAATATCAATATTATGCAGGGAAATAGAATTTAGTCTAAGAAAGCAGAGAAACAGAAAAAAAGAAATAGGAAATATTTTGCAGAGATTACTGTGAGTAGTGGGTTAAAGATGCATCAGTCAGAAGCAAATGGAGAAGGACCTCACTCCGGCGGGTCTCTTTCACCTGTTTTCTCAGGTGAGCTGGATCACAGAGTCTCTGACGTTAAGAAGCATGTCGAAACTTTCACTTCATCTGACTGCTGACCGAGCAACTCTTCCTTAAGTTAAAATGTGTTCTGGTGGTTTATCGCTTGAACCCCACTTTCAGTCTGCAGTAGATATTGTGGTAAGCCCCACAGGGACAGGGATGCCCTCTGAGAAAATGAAATTTAATTTGTTCTTTTCTAATTAGGATTACATATGTAGCAGTACCTGGGTGATAACTAGAATAGTGTGAACAACAGAAAAGTCCCTACAGAAATGCACAAATCGTCCCCCTACAATAGCCATAACAGCGTCACTGACCTCAGGGTTACCAGATTGAAACACACGGTGATAATTTGAGAAGGACCCAAAAGAGAAGGTTGAGCTAAAAGCTGATCCAGCAACTTTTGGGGAAGGCCAGGTACTCAAGGGTGACATTACATAAGCTTAGACCTCAGAACACAGCTGAGATTAGGCCAAAAGGACAGACGCTTAGGACACATGAGGGGTCCCCCACAAGCAGCAGAGAGGGATATAGGCAGTCGTAGTGTAAGACTGCCAAAGCTGTTGTGTCGTAAGTCTTCCCTGCTTTCCTTACTGCCTTCAGACGGGAGACTCAAGGACCGTGGGCCAGGGGCTGGGTGCCCTCTGTCCTCCAGACTCACTGGCAGCCCTGCAGTGGAGATGGATAAGCATGCAGTAGTGCCTCATGGCTGCCGAGTGAGCTCTGCCTATGGAAATTCACTAGGCTACATCCAACATTCACAGATTATTGGCAGAACAGACAATCACAGTTACTGGGGCCTCGTAGCCAGAAAATGTTCTTTGCCAGTCACATTCATTTCACAAAATCTGTGTTTCCATTTTAATGAAAATGCCTATTGGATGCCAGCTTTGAGGATTGGTATTCAACTATGTAACAAGTGCCAAGCATCCGCTCCTGCAGTGGGAAGTAAGGAGTAAAGGATGGGAAAGGTAAGGGGCATCGTGTTCCTAAATATAGAAGAAGGAAAATGCTACCATCTTGCTCTTGGCATCAACCAAACCAGCATGGCCTGAACACGTACCCTTCAAGCCACCATTGACAGCTCCCAAAGAAGCAAAATCCCTGTCCTGCAGGGTAGTAGCTTCGGGGCAGCAGAGAAGTGCAGAATGAAAACAGGAATTGAAGTTGGGAAACAGAGGACGCAGACAGCTTCCGGTTGAGAGCCAGAAACTACTACTTTTAACACTCTGTTAGACTCTCACGTGGGCCAGAGGGATATTGTGCAGTGTAAAGATCAAGGGCTTTGAAGTAGTTGGAGAGACTTGCCCTGCATAACACATCATAATGCCTGTGTAGGGCAAGGATTCTGAAGGATAAAGTGCGCAGTGAACAAGCAAGCCCTGGCTTTGTGCTTATCCCATGGGTAATACCTTGTAGGTGGCTCATGACTCTCCATATCTTGTCTCTTTATGTGCACTTTGAGAATAGCAAACAACAGGACAGTTGCCATATGGGGTCCACACCCCAGTAAAGCTTGAGGAGTAGCAGGAGGCAGTTGTAAATATCTGGGGACAAACCAGGCCTGGCGGCACACAACTCTAACCTCAGCACTCTGGGAGGCTGAGAAAGGAGGAAGACAACCCCTGGCAAACTGTTGGTGAAACCCTGTCTCAGTTAAAAAGGGCCGGGGATGTACCTCAGGGCCAGAGCTCTAGGTTCAGTCCCCAATAACAAAATAATGGTAATGATAATAATAATGATATTTTTGAAACAAAGTGGTGGAGGCAGCTAAAAAAGATGAAGACAAACCAAATGTGCCAGGAAGGAAGAGGAGGCTGGGAGGAGGGACTGGCCTGGACTCCCCCGACAAGCTCCTGGGGAGAAGCTCTTCTGTATCACACACACCATGCCTCTGTCTCTGTTTACCTGTTAGATAGTTCTTGTGTCACTTCCTACCTTTTCCTCTATCCATGCTTAGAAAAAAAAATAATAAAGCATCAGAACACAGACAAACCTGCTAGTCAGGAAGGCTGAGTGTTGGCCAGTTTTGAAAAGCCCAAAATTCCATCTTTATATTATAAAACAAACGGGTGAACCAGCCTGTCAACCTTGTTATTTTGCACACAAAGCAGGATTTTAAATGACAGATTCACCCTGGGGGGTCTCTCCAGAATGTCTATCCATTTCTGGATAAAAACCACTGAAGCGGAAGCACATAAAACATTAGGAATAGGAAAATTGTCCTCACCAAGAAAAAGGCTCGGGCTCATGTTTTCATGTTTCTTTGTGATATTACATAATTTATTGTACTTTTTGCAAATGTGCTGGCCTTGTGAATTGTCTTCATTTCACTACAGAAGCTGCACTGACTCATTTCCTACTTCTGTGTGGGTCTTTTTTTTTTTTCTCTTTTCATATTTATGTATTTGTCCTCCTGGAAAATATCAAGGTCAATTTCTCTCATTTGTTGCAAAATGTAGATTTAACTGAAGGTGATGTTGATTATGCATGGATCCAAATATAGCTGTGGGTCTTAAATATTTATTTAAAAATTGAAAACACTTAGATGAGAACACACACAAAGGCATGAAGTAAACAAAACAAAGCAAAGTGATTAAAAAAAAGTGAAATGCAATCTGAAGTATGCTTTCTGAAGCCTTGGTGTCATGCTGTATGAGAGGGCAGGGACCTGGTCTCTACAGTGCCTAGTGTCTAATTAATTCTAAGATACTAAAATAAAAATGTGCAAGAAACACAACAGCTAACAAAGAAGATTTTCAGTCAGATTGGATTTTTATTGGTTAATGTTTGGCTCCTTTAAGGATTCAACTCCAGTGAATCCAACTTCAATACCGTTTTGAAATGAAACAAAATTCAGGGAAAACATAAGACTATGGACACTTTATTGAGTTCCTTTTCATACAGTCAGGTGATAGCTCTGAAATCCTAACAACTTCCTCTGTTTAACAAGAACCAAGGGTCAAACACAGTAGGGCAGCCACAGGGAGAAAATATCAGCAGATAGTACTCATCAACTGTTCATTTTATAAAAACATATAGAGACAACTTTTAAGTTAGAGATCAAACTCAATAAAAGATAAGGGTCATTTCCAGAGGCTGAAGTGTGCGACATGAGTGCAGGGGAACAACTGGACAGCACTGACTTGGAAGTCTGAAGGACAAGAGGATGAGCTTTGAGTACTCTTCCGAGGACTGAACTTCGAAGTGAAAAATAAAGACTTTCTGGACAGGCAAAGACTCAGAAGATTTACTACCCAGGCATTCTTTCCTAGAGAATATTATTCATCAAAACAAGGAAATAAATCAAGAGATAGATAAGGAAGCTGTGATTCCAACAATAGAGCTGGAAGGGAAATCCTTGTGTGATCATCGGCCTGGAGATCTGCATAACCACATTAGACAAGGGGAACGAGGCCTGAGGAGGGAGTGAGGGGTGAGAGGAAACTGTGGGTCACCTGACCTGATAAAACTAACTGCTAGATGCGATGACTTTGTTTTTTACCCTTTGGGTGTATTTTATTTTTATTACAAACATATACATACAACTGCATGTGCCATTGGAAGGGTACAGCTCAGCAACATGAAGTGCATTTATATTGCTGCACAGCCATCAATACCGCCCCTTCCCAGAAGACTTCTGTTTTCTCCCGCTGACCATCCTCCCCAGTCAACAGTCCCTTTCCACCTGCCTTGGGCACAGGATGATCACCGTTTAGTCCTCTCTCAATGATTTTTTTTTAAGGAGGATTTTCAAGCCATAATCAAAAAAATCTCTTTTAAAATATTTATTTTCTTTTAGTATCTGTTTGCAGGACATATTTACATTTTTGTAAGGAGTAGGTTTATGTACTTAACATGTCTTGATTCTTTTTATTCTCTTCTTCCCTTCTTCCATCTTGAGATCTCCTTCTCCCTCACAAAAGATCTATCCTCATTTCCTAGAATATGTTTTGGTTTTTTGTTTTTGTTTTTATTTATTTATTTGTTTTTTGAGACAGGGTCTCACTTTGTAGTTCAGGCTGGTCCTGAATTCAGCCTCGAACTCAGCAATCTTCCTGCCTTGGCCTCCCAAGTGCTGGGATTAGAGGCATGAGCCACGACACCCGGTATTGTGGTATGTGGCACTGATTGCTGCTGGGCGTGATTCTCCACACCTGGCATTGTTGTATGTGGTTACCGGGGGATCGAATCTGAGTCGCCAGAATCACTGAGCTAAATCCCCAGCCCCACTTCTTTTTGTTTTTGGACAATGTGATACTTATCACATCAAAGTGTAATTATACAATATTTGTCTTTTT
This sequence comes from Petromus typicus, assembly GCA_004026965.1. Classification (NCBI taxonomy): domain Eukaryota; kingdom Metazoa; phylum Chordata; class Mammalia; order Rodentia; family Petromuridae; genus Petromus; species Petromus typicus. The sequence goes on along the minus strand of PVIR01001455.1, from coordinate 85,509 downwards.
GTGACTGGCCTATTTCACTTAGTATAATGAGGGTCCACAAAGTTCATTCATGTTGTAGCATGTGGCAATATTTCCTTCTTTTTGAAGGCTGAATAATATTTCACCTCATTCATAATATCACAATTAGTTTATTCATTCAGCCATCAATGTACACTTGAGTTGTTTCCACCTTTTGGCTATTGCAAATTATGCTGCTATTGTTCATAGGTGAAACCAGAGGAGAAACTGCTGAGTCACACTGTTATGGGAAAGAACTCCCACCCTGTTAGACATCAGAGGTGCTGAATTTGTGGTCTCAACGTGGAGGAGTAAGTTCCAAACCAAAGGTGATCAGGAGAGTTTTATCGGAAATAATAATAATACCTCCAGAATGTCGAGGAGCGGTCCTAAATGGGTGGGCTCCGAGGCTCACTGTGAGTGATATTTTATACTGTGGCAAAATCACAACATAAGTATTATGTGGGTCAAACTACAATCAACCTATAGAATTACAAGTTTAGTCACTTAGCTAATACTGATCCAATAGGGAAACAAGGCACATAAGCAAATGCCATTAACTTTAGTGTGTCTATGGTTTCTAATTGTAGATACAACAAAGGCATTCCTGCAAATAAAAGGAAGTATTGTTCCAGATCAGTGGAGGTGAACCTGTGGCACACGTGCTGCAGTGGGCTGTTTGTTACCTCTGAAAGCTCTAAAGTGCTCGAACTCACCGATCCATTCGTCCTTGTCACCCAGCTCAGCATCTGATGCCCCTCAGCACTCGCTGGACCAAGTGGTACTAATTAAGCTGCTGTTATCTCTGGGGAGGCTTGCACACCTGGCTACTGTGTCTTCATCCTAAGGCCTCCCTAGCTCTCTTTAGATTTACCTTTAGCCACAATCGCGATGTTTCCCGTCTTCTGCATTGACTCCTTCAAAGGCCCTCTCCCTCTCAGACTGCCTATTACTTTCTACATAGTTAATAATATGTAGTTCCATTTCTAACATTTAAAGAAGTCATTATACTATTTTTCCCAGCTCCACCACTTTACATACCATTTTACATGGTATCTTTTCATGTGCTTATTAACCATTTGTATATCCTTTATCAAGAGATAGCTGTTCAAGATCTGTGCCTACTTGTATAGGTTTTTTTTAAATTGTTGAGTTATACAAACTTTTTATACATTTCAATGATCCCTTATCAGATAAATGATTGGCAAATATTTACTTCTATTGTACTGATTACCTCTTCAGTTTATTCATAGTAACTTTTGATGTATTTTTAAAAATCTTTAATTTTGATGAAACTTCACTTGTTTGTTTATTTATTTATTTATTTATTTATTTTTGAGACAGGGCCTCTCTTTTGTAGTTCAGGCTGGCCCTGAGCTCAGCCTTGAACTCATAGTTATCCTCTTGACTCTGTTTCCCAAGTGCTGGGATAACAGGTGTGAGCCACCATGCCTGACACTGTGGAATGTGGTACTGACTGCTGGTGGGTGTGAATCACCATGCCCAGCATTATGATATGTGGTTACTAGGGACTGAACCCCAGGCCCTTGTACTTGTAAGGCAAGCACCAGAACCTTGAGCTAAACCTCTGGCCCATTACTTGTTTATTTTTTCCATTCACTATGCTTTTGATATAACATCCAAGAAATCATTGTCCAGATTCAATTCAAGTTATAAAGTTTTTCATTTATGTTTTCTACTAAGACTTCTACAGTTTAACTTTTATATTTGAGTTTTGAATCTATTTTGAGTTAATCTCTCTACATTATTTCAAGGATCCAACTTCAGTATGTCAGTATTTATGTCAGTATTACCTTGTTTTTTGTTATAAGCTGGTAGTATATTTTGAAATCAGAAAGTGAGAGACTTATGATTTTCTTTTTTTTAGGATTGTTTTGGTTTGGGCCCCTTAAGATTCCATAAAAATTTTAGGATAGATTTTATTTCTATTTCTGCAAAAATGTCAGCATTTTAATAAGGATTACATTGAATCTGTAGATCACATTAGGTACTATTGATATTTTATTTAATTTTTTTTAATTTTTATTTTTTTGGAGATAAGGTCTCACTTTGTAGTTCAGGCTGGCCCTGTGCTCAGCCTGAAACTCACATCACAGCAATCCTCCTGCCTCTGCCTCCTAAGCGCTGGGATTCCACACAGTTTCAGATCCAGAGAAAAAGGTAGATGAGGACAGACTGTAATGTTTTACTTGACAGAAAATGTCCTAAATTGTTTGAACCTGTTCAGGACATTGAGGCAGCCATATAAAGACATTCAGGAAAAAGACTTCCAGACTGGATTCAGGAAATGGAAAGAACTGTAAGTGTCCATTGGAAAGAGGAGTATTATGAGAGAATCAGTATATCTTTTACTGTAATAAAGTTTTCTTAATTTAAACATTTATCATGCTTTCTGATCATCATATCTTATGTATCCTTATTTATCATATTTTCTTAAAAATAAGAATTACTTCAAACAGTATAGCAACAAACATCTGACTATCTTTCAGAACAATAAAGTTATTCCACATTCTTTAGTCTCAGGAAAACTCCACTCTATACTGAGAAGAGACACAAAATGATAAGGAGCTAGTTTATGATTGCTATTGTAGAAATTGTTTTGATCTCCCAGAACTCCTGAGAGGAGATATTACTTTAAGACATTGTTTTTCCATTATGCACATATGTAGCACAAATTATACTACATTAACAGTCTATAGTTATTTAATTCACTGAAAGTTACCTTTATTAAAGTGTATGATCAAAACTGTGGTTCTCAGTCTTACAAACTTTTTTAAATGCCAAGTCAAGCCCCATTGAAATCAATATCTCTGGAAATGAGTATCATTTTAAAAACTCAATAGGTGATTCCAATGCATAGCCAGTACTGAAAACTACTCAGTTAAGGAAGCAGGATATAAACTATAGAAATGTAAAGTAAAACAAAATGTGCTTCATAGATGATAAGAACTGCTTAGTAGGTCTCAGAAATCTAGTGAGTTTGAGTATTAATATTAATAGTATGAACATCACCATACAATATGCTTATTCATTCTCATTTTTTAAATTCCTTTAACTATGAATTGAGATAATAATGGTTACTGGTAGGTCTGATTCCATCAGCCTCTTCCCCAGCCATCCAAGCCTGGGGAGCAATACCTGCTCATCTAGGACATGGCACACCCATCCTATTTTCTAGGTGACAGAGCCCCTTGCTATGGCCACATAGCTATTCTTACTCACCAATATCATTCCTCAACTTTACATCACCTCAACTAAGCCCACAGCTAATCCAATCCCACTAACCCTTGTCCCCTCTTCATAAAAGAACCAGCTTAATAAATTGGACTCCATTTTCCTTTGGAGTTACTCCAGGAAGTCCCACCCAAAGCATCAAATTTAGGTAGGTTGTGTTCTTTACTGGTCTTCACCATCTACCTAAGTTCCAACTCAATAGAGTTGTTCTAAGGACTCAGGGAGGTTAGAATAGAAATCACAGGGTAAATGTTCATCAAATGTTAGCATTATTGGTGATAAAGTAGGCAGTGCAGAATCTTACTAGAAAGATAAAAATTAAGAAAGTCTGGAGGGATCAGAGGTAAGGTAGAAGCGTTTCATATAGCTCTTGAAAAAAGATAAAAGTAACCTGAAGGCAACTGTAAATCTTACTATAACTAACACAAATTGACTTACTATAGTCCAGGGTATGACTGAATAGAGTGTTTGTGTTTTTGTGTTTGTTTCTTTAATCCTAGATGGAGAAATAGACCTGAACTAGATTTGACTGGACAGAAGATATTTGGCTACCATTCTGAATGACTTTACTGATCTCCAACACTATGGCTCTCTTGTCTTGAGAAAAGCACCTCCTCTGAAGCCATGCACACCAAGCTAGTCTATCCTGCATAAACAGTCCCATTTATTGTTAGTGTATAAACACAGCTTTGGTGTTAATATAGAAAACATGAATCAGAATGTCTTATTTATAAATAAAATATTTGGATAAGAAGAAAGGCTACCATAGATTTAGTCAGAGAAAAAAAAGTACGAATAGAAAAGATGGTGCCAGCGTAGTAATACTTTGGATACATGGAAATAACCTAGTTTAATAGAGTTATTACCAAAAAATTCAAGAACTTTCAAACCCACACTGGCCAAAGAATTGAATTTTTTAAAAGATCTTTACTCTGTTTTAGACAGGTGAATAATATTCAAAATATCTTACAAAATGGTAGAAGATAACAAAAATTATATATTATAGAAATGAATGGAGCAGATACTCAGATCCAATGACAGCTATAATATTGTCTTAGTTACTTCTCTCATTCCTGAGACAAAATACCTGACACACAAAGTTTAAAAAAGAAAGATTGATTGTAGCTCACAGTGTCTAGATGTTTCAGTTCATGGTTGGCTGGATCCAACACAGGCTGTCATAACAGAGGGGGAATAGTTTATGGCAAGCAGAAGGCAACAAAGTAGCAAGTGGTGAAGTAACAAAGCAGCAAACAATGACAGCAGCCCTCTTTCATTCCCTTACATTCTGTCCAGGCTGCACATCCTTAAGGCAGGCAGCAGTCACACCCAAAGGGGCTCTTTCCTTTACCAATACCCTGAGCCATGCTAAACCAATCAGTGGACTAATTTAGTCATTATACACCCTTGATCCCAGAAGCACATACTTAATCACAACATCACTTCACACACTCTAGATCCAGCTACCTCTGACAAGTCCCACCTAAGACCACATGCGGCTTTGGGGGCATATTTAGACAGAAGTCATAACAAATATTATACATGATTTATTTTAAATTTTAATGCTTCCAGACGTTTCTCATTACTCAATAAAGTACATTATAACAAAAATTCTTCATTTTGCAGAGATAGATAAGAATGGAAAAAAATAATCAACGTCAATACTCTAGGGCCTTTGAAAAGATCATTTAAAGCATTGCTGGCATTATAGGAAAGATGACAGAGTAAAACAAGAAGAATTAGTAATGCAGACTTCATCTACGGGAAAACTAGGAAGTACTTGCATTCTTGGTATCCTCGGGAAAAGTGGGTTTAAGATCGAACAAGAGTCAGAGATAAGCCACTTCTGCCAGAAAGGGTCTATCAATGAGATTAGGAGGTAAAATGCTGAGTTTAGTTAGAAAGAGCAATAGGTAGACAACCCTGAATATTAAGGGAAATTTTGCTAGTCTGCGACATGGTACTGATTTCTTATCTACACAAATCTCTTATATATTGTTTATCCAACAATAATTCAGCTCCTTCAAAGATACCACAAGGAAAGCAGGAAGGATTTAAATAGAAATTGTAAAAAAAAGTACCTACCCCAGAAAAAAAAAAGAGTTACATTTAATAAAGGAATATTTTAAACCAATACACCACTGTAGCTTTTAAATTTTTCAAAAATGAACCACTTCTTTAAATTAAGAGCATAAAACATAAATGTAAGAACTCAGAGATATAATGGCAGGACAAAAGGAGTAAGTATGTGTAATAAATATGTAATATATAATGTATATATGTACATATACATATCTAATTTGAGAAGCTCAGTCATTATTTCTTCAAATAGTGTTGATACCCCCCACCCTTCTGTAATTTATATAATGTATGTAGCAGTCATCCAAAAGCCAAAAGTGAAGATACCCTTGTCATTCTCTGCTTAATTGTATCTCTGCCAAGTGAAGCAAGCAACTTCTGTCAAAACTCAAAAGAGAACCGTGAAGTTCAAGAGCAAAGCAAAGAATGACAGAGGAAAGAATCATCAGTAATGAATTTTTAGGGCTCTCCTGAGGTCACTTTATCTTTTAATTATCCACACAAGCTGAAGCTACTTAGGATGTAACACACATTTGAGACAAGAGCATCAAAACAGTAATAGCTAACTCTTCCTCAGTGCTTACAACTTGCCAGGTACTGTGTTCTGTACTTCGTATACATTTATATTCAATGTAACCCTCACAGAAACCTTATGTGTCATATGTGTATATTATTATCTGCATTATTATGAAGAGTTTTATGAGTTTTCATTAGCTCATGCCTCACTGTACTTCTACCAAATAAAGAATTGTGGTAAAAAATGATGAGAAAGCCAGCTAGCCGCATCCCTGTAAGGCAAGACTCTGGGCAGTGCTCCCCGATGCATCATTACCGCCCACCACTGGAATGGCTCCAGAAGGACAAGGTCCTGCACAGGTCATGAAACAACTATGATGATGGCCCCTACGGTGGCTGAAGCAAATATCAACATTCAAAGACAATTTCCTGCTTTGAATACTTCACATTCCTAAGTATTCTCAGTGAGGGCTGAAATAAAGAGGTATCCAGGACTATCCACTGATTACCATGTGGCAGAGGATGTATGGAAATGGAAAGGGCAATTAGGTTTCTAGTGATTATCATGAAGTATTTTATGGTGTTAACAGCTGTCATATAGTCAAACTGTAAGCACGGCAGTTGGAGACAATTCCATGACAAAATATCTTTACTCTTCTCCTCCGAGTACCTGAAAATTTCCTGGGGCACATTGCTTTATTCTGTTTGCCAACTTCACTATCTAAGCAAAAATAAGTATACATGAAAAATGTATGAAGTGTAAGTGAAAAATATATGTGATAATAATCAATATAAACAAATCCTTGTATAGAGTAAATCCTCGACTTACTAACAAATTCTAATACAAGACAATTGTTTGTAAACCAGATTCATCCATAAACAAAGTGAGTCTTACTCAGTACACCTTTGAAAGTCTGCACCTGGAATATTGAGAAGTTTTGGACTCACTGTACATGATAAACATTAAGTAAACAGTAAATTATTTTTTAAAAGTAAGTGTATAGAAATCAGTCAGATATTTATTCTAAACCTTATTATGCCTCTGTATAAGACTGTGCTCCCAAGCAAGCTTACTTAATCTGAAGTTTCTTGTCTGTGAAATGGGTCTCCTAATACTCATTTCATAAGCTGGCTGTGAGAAGTTAATGTACACACACACACACACACACACACACACACACACACAAACTAGTTGATGCATGATCCAGTTAAACACCGTAGTAGCCAATTAAACCTTCTATTCACATCAGTTTCCTCCCACACTTTCCTATCCAATTAGCCCCATCCTCTTGGCAGGCAATGAAGGAGAATTTCGCTGAGACCAAACTTGCCTGGAACTGGCCCTTTGTGTAGGCACCACCCACGCTCTTTTGTGCACGCTGCTCCCCTGACCCTTGACCCAGTCAACTCACTTCAATTCACAACACACTCACAATGAAAAGGGACATTTCCTATCTTTGACAAAAAATGGGCAGAGAACCAGCAGACTTGTGGTGCCTTCCATTTCCCATCTGTAAATTTCTCAAAATACTTTCCAGTAAGCAATCTCATAGAGTTTATAGTATGATAAATAATATCACTATCTTGGTCATCTTCAGTATTCCCCATAAATCATTTCTTAAGAACACACGGTCATTGAATCATGAATGGGACAGTTCCATCAGTCTTATGTGTAGCGTTCTAGAATCTCAAAGGGTGACAGGAATCAGTCAGTCGAGGAAACATTTTTACTTTAATCTAGTCATGAATTAACTTTGATGCTGTGGCTAAAATCCAGTTTCACCTCCCAGTCTGGAAGCTTTTGGATCAATGCAATGAAATAGAATCGACATCACAGACCGGCTCTTTAGAAAACAATTCTCACTTGCATGTTAGTCTGAAATGCCACAAAGTAGAACTTCACAAATGCAAGTGTGAGTGCTTAACCGATGGGTTTGGTCATTCTGTAGAGATGTTGATTTCTAAATTGCCCAGTCTAACCTCCATGCCTGCCTCTCTACTTCCTACCCACAGACAGCAAGCACTGCTGGATTCCACTATCATCCGGAGCCACCTGCCCTTTTCCAGGCGTCCACTATTCTTCCATTCAATGCCCAATGGGTTAAAACAGGCAGAGCCAGTATTCCAGCCACCCTCTTTATCTGCCTTCACATTCCTTCCTCTGGCTATTCATACCACTGCAGAGGTCTGGACCCGCTTCCTGTAATCTCCTGCAGGGTGGGGCTTTCTCCCCGTAGCACAGTCCCTGACTGTAGTTGTTGGGGTATCTGACTTCCTCCTCTTTTCTCATTTGAGTTCATATAGCTTCCTCTGCTCAGCCTTCTCACCCGCTCCAGTAGTGAGTGAGCTTTTCCAAACCCCAGAATCACAGCATGCTCCTGGGCTTCCTGCTGTCACAGGGCAGGATTTCCTGAGCCAAGCAAGTACATATGGTGGAGGCACTGCTGATCTCTATGCTGACCACACCTCACAGGCATCGTCCCACTTTCTGTACAATATGTCATATTTATATTCCAGGGCACTGAGGCCTGTCCTTCTATCCTTAGTTTGATATATCATTTCCTTCATTTCCTAAAGCTGAGCAAAACAGAAAAATTCCTCATCCTCCAAGCACTCTAATTCCTATCCTCACCATGTTTTGATTTGGGAGTGTTCTTTCTGGTTAAATTTCTACTCTGAAGGATTTTGTTAAAATAAGGATTAAATAATTAGCTAGTAAAGCAAAGTATTGCATGAACTATAATCTTCTAGCTGAAATCTCTTCTGAGTATTCTATTAAAAATAGTAAACAATTCAAAAAATAAAAAGCTTCATAGATGTACCTTAAGTTAGGAAATATTCTCTGATTCTTTGTTTATTTGTTTCTATTGGAGAAGTGTAAATAATCCTATTAACAATTTAAAATGTGTTTTACATATAGGAGACAACTCCTGAACAGTAACTTCAAAATGACCAGAAACATAAATTCATTTTACATCTGGGAAAGCAACATTTACCATTAGAGACTCAAGGTAAAATATGAAACATATTATATGATCAGAAAATAAGAAATACAACCTCATGAATTTTTTGCCTTTCTACCTCTACCTCCAGTTTATAGTATATCTATAGTATATCTATAGTTTATAGATATATAGTATATCACCACTATACATTCTAATATAGCCCAGAATCCTTCATTGTTTTCTAGAATCTGAAGCAGTGCTCAGCTTTCCAGCGCTACTTCAGGGACAGAGTTTCAGAGCTATCCCTTTTGGTTATTTTCATCACTACTCCAAAGCAGCCACCTTGCAAACAAGAGTAGAGCCTGCTGCACTCCAGGCAGTTCAAAAAGGTCCTCTGTCAGCTGTTCCATAGATAGTGGCTGAAACATATTGCAGTCAGTTATGATCAAAACTAAGGGCTGATGTTGGACCTTCCATTTCTCTCCAGTGTTTGCTCAGTTCATTACGTTCATCAAATTCAACTCACTCTTCCCCAATACAGTACTCCTCTGTGAATTCCCACAACTAAACAAGCTTGAGTTTAATATGTGAGTGCTCACTTATTTTCTGCCTCCAAACAACAGATTCCCACCAAGGCAGTACTTCTCCAGCACCCATACAGAGGGTGGCTCCCCAGCCACCGTCCCCCTCCAACAGCTACCTCTGGGTAGGAGCTAACCTGGAAGTTATTCTTTCTTTCCTCTTAGGGAATTTTTCTGGAAAACCTTACTCTTCTCTCTGTCCCTGAGCCTTGGATAAAAACGTAATTTTCACCCAAATGGGTTTGCTTAACTTTGAATCTTAGAGACCAGGGGTTGGAAACCTGGCCGTCATCTGCGTAACTGCCATGTGAATTATTCACTCCCTTACAGGAAACTAAAGGCTGATTATTTAGTTTCCACTCATTCTAACTCAGTGAAAAGCTTACTGTGTGCTAGACTATGAGTTCCCTGTGAACACCTTGCTGACTTCAACATTTGCCTTGCTGTATCTAATGGTTACCAGCCCTAGGCAGAGTAACCGTTCAGCAAACATTAGGTGAATGGACCTGATGCTGTGGAGAATCTTCTTCTAGGTAGTTAGTGATGGTCTTCTCCAGTGGTCTATTGGATTTTTCCTAACACAGCTTCTATTTCAGGATTACACTCGTCAATAATCACCCCTCCTCTGGGCAGTGCCTCTACTTTGTTATCTTTAGGTTACTGTGAAAAATACCTGAGATACATTGACTATAAGAAGGCAAGGTTTATTTTGGCTCACTGTTTCATGGTCTGTTGGCTGTATTGCCTTTGGGCCTGTGGTAGCACAGTACATCATGGTGGGAAAAAATGGCAAAGAAGTTGCTTACTTTCTAGCAGCCAAAAAGCAAAGAGACAAGAAGGGCCCAAGGTTTCCATCTATTCTTCAAAGACCCCCCTCCAGTGGCCTGACTTCCTTCCATGTGGCCCCACTTCTTATAGGTTGCTCCACTTCCCACTAGTCCACAGGCTAGAGGCTGTGCCTTCAAATATGGGCCTTGGGAGAATTTCTAGATATAAACCATCATATTCTGACCCTGGGCCCCAAAGGCTCATGTGTACTCCACAATGAAAAATGCATTCATTCTGTCTCCAAGTGTTCCCAAAGTCTCAACAGTCCCAACAAGCTTCAAAATTTCAGGACTGAAAGCTCTGAGACTCAAGGTAAGCTCTTATCTGTGAGCTCCCATAAAAATCAAAATAATGAGTTACATACTTTTAAGATACAATTGCACTAGGTTATAGACATTCCAAATCAAAAAAGGAAGAATAAGTAAATATAAAAGAAAGATAGGATGGAACAAACCCCAAAACTCAGCAGAGCAAGCCTTAAACCCTCATGCTCCATGTCCAGCATCCAGGCCACAGAGTAACACAATGTGAACTTCGAAGGACTTGGGTGATCCTGCCACTATGGCCTTGCTGGCTGCAGTCCCCATGGCTGCTTTTCTGGGTTGGCTCTGATCACTACCTGCAGTGTCCCTTTGGGAGGCATTCCAGGCTCCTGGCATCTCTTCCTAGGATCTCTAGTGAAGTTTCATTTTCACACTCACAGCTTCTCTGTATGCTGCCTTGTCAGAAGCTACTTAGAGGGGACTCTCAGTACTATCATACCAAACCTACTTTCCTAGCCTTCCTGTCAAATCTGGAAGAAAACCTAAGCTATGAGACCCTAACTTAAATTCTGCAAGCCTAAAACTTAACATCATTTGATGTCAAGGCAGTGAGAATTATATAGGGGGCCTCTGCAACCATAGATGCAGTAGTCTCTCAGGGCTTTGATAGCTAAACATTAGGCAACAAATCCAGAGGAAACTAAGAGAAAAGAATTTCCTTAGTGGCTGTGTGCAAGCAGGGAGCCCTGAGACTCTCTTCTTAAAGGAAATTCTTTGAAATAGGTTTCCATTTTTACACATTCAAGCCTGTGATTCATGAGGTCTTGTTGATTCCTGAGAAGCCCTTCTGGCATCTTTCCTATTATTCCAGTGCAAAGTACTTGGCTTCATCTTTTTCTATTTTACCCTCCTTTCTTTTCTTTCGTTTTTCTTTTTGTAGTAGTGGGGATTAAATCTGGCTCATTTTCCTAGAGCCATATCCTTAGCCCTTTAAAAAAAAATTTAAAGATATGATCTCCCTAAGTCACCAGGTTGCCAAAATGAGGCTTGAACTTGAGATATCTTCTGCTCTGAGGTCCTGGGATTACTGTTTGGGCCACCAAACCTAGCTGGCTTCTTTCTAATGGTGCTGATTTATTTAGTACCTCCTGTAGTCAGAAGTGCTCTTTTGGTCAAACTGTTTTTCAAATCTTTCCACTCTGCACTTTGTTCCTGATTCTAACTGTTAGAGTGACGAGAAGCATCTGGTAATACCGATGTCACAGCCTGAATTTTGAGCTGCCTTGAAATTTCCTTCACCAAAAACAGCAACAAGAAAACAAAACAAAGCACCAAGAAACAAGAACCAATTTAATACCTTTAAACTTCCCTACTAAAAAGTCTTAGGGCGTGGACAACATGTGATTAAGTTCTTTGCTCAAGCGTAACGTGGGTAGTTTTTAATCTAATTCCCAATAGAGTCCTTGTTTCCATCTACAATCTCATGCACGCACACTTTACTAAGGGATCTCATTCTATCAGCATGCCGGTCTCCTGAATGCTCACCAAAATCACTTTTTAAACTCCACTTGTAGCACTGTAGGCAGTTTGTAGCCTGCATCTCCAAACTTTACCAAATTCTCCCCCTATCAAACAATTCCAAAGGCTTCTGAACAAGATGGTGAGGTGTAGTCACAGCAGTTACCACATTTTTCAATACAATTGTCAGTCAGCTTCCCATTACTGTGACAAAACACCAGAGAGAATCAAAACTATGACGGCTTTGCTTTGGCTCACGGTTTCAAAAGCCTTCGTCTGTGGACAGTCACTGCACTGCTTTTGGCCTGGATATCATGACACAGACAGGATATCATGACACAGAACGAATCTAGACATAAAGGAAAGCCGTGCATTTCCTTGATGAGAAGTGCAACAAAGAGGCAGGAAGAGGCCGCCTGGCATTTCCCCAGAGATCTAGCTATTTTCAAGTAGGTCTCACAGGGTGCGGACTAAACTTCCATCTTGAGAGTGATAGTCAAAATTCAGATTATAACAATTATACTCATAGAATGATTACCTACAGTTTCTGTGGCTAATTCACTCTTTGCTGGTGTCAGGTAGGCTGCACTCTGGTCCAGACATGATGTCGCAGATAGTTCTGCGGGTGAAGGCTCTCAGCTCACTGTGAGGGATTGGCAGCTTCTCCAGGAATAGCTTTCTCACAGTTCTTCATTATGTTAGACGTCCTGCCCAGAGAAGACTGCGCTGTGTCCACACTGAGCAGGCCCCACGTCAAGATTCGCTGGAACAGGCTGGCGTCTCAGCCCGGCATCCATGCAGGCTGGGGCACTTTCAGCCCTCCTTCCACTGCCTGTAAGTTTGAATGAAAAAAAATCCCTCCATTTGGCTTAGGTTACCTTTTTTCAAAAGATTTTCAATAAAAGAGAAATGGAAAATATTCCTAGCACAGTAAGAAGTCAGATTTCTATACAAAAATTTTGTTAATGTCACTCCTAGCTTAAGGAGGCTGGAGTTCACAAATAGAAGATATTCCAATGTTCTGTGACCAAACTGAAGCAGATTCTGGATCATTCATTGGCCTACAGTCAGAGTCTATATTCATAATATCAAATATCTGCCCACTTGTATTGTTTTAAGTGTGACATATTCTAAGAAGGTCTCTAGGAAATCTTTTTCTTTTTAATCTCACAAGTTCATGAGTAACATCACCAATAGTAGTAGTATTTTAAAACAGAAGAAACAGTTTCTAACTCTAATAATTTTACATGAGGAAATAAAGAATAAAACAATTTTAAAATAAGTTATCCTATTAATTTATAACATTAGAAATAGGAAAAAAATATAAAAGATGAACAAACACATTTTTTTAACCCCAGGCTTTTATGGTGCTGAGTACTAGCAAATGTTTAAATAATGTTTTCCTAGTAGCCTAATGGTCACCATGCTCTTATGAAGGATATTTATTTCCATTTGAGAAGTGAAGATTTCTTAACTGAAGGCCTAGAACTGAATGGTACAGCTTTGTCTCCACCTGCAGGAATGAAAGAATGAATTCTTATTTGTTAGTTGAAAATAGGTAAGATTGCTACCATAACCATTAAAATATGCATACTAAATTAAAAATAATCAGTACGTAAGCATTAGTAATAATTCTTCCATAATAGGGTAATCACTGGTTGAAAACAGGGTCAAAGGAAAGGCATAATAAAGTTGAATCACCATACTTATTTTTATTTCATTTTGTTGAACTATGCAATACATATAGCAAAGTTCAGGGCCATCAATGTTCAGCAGGATGAATGGACACACCAGTGGAACCACCACAGAGCTCAAGACATCAGACATTAACAGGATCCCTGAAAGCTCCCCCCAGGAACTTCGCTTACTTTTAAAGCTTAGGTTCAAAGTCTGAGTTTTTCACCTCTCCATCAGTCACATGTCAGAGAAGCAGGGTAGCCGACGGGCAGATGAGTGACAGTCTGCAGACACGCTGTTGTCCCCTGAGCACCATGGTCTAGGAACTTCTCCTCAATGACCCTCCCCAGCCACTGCTGCCATGGAGGGAATGCAGCAGCCTCTGAAGCTCTGCAGCTCCTGTTTCCTCACATTCATTCGAGGATAGGTCTGAATTTCATCTTCATTCAGCCAGGATTCTGTGACATGACTTAATCCAGATGAAAAGGAAACAGAAATTGAGATATTTTTCCTCCCCCAGATCCATTCCTCATGGACATCTGCAGAACTAAGGCAAGCACTCGAGAAGCAGGACTCCTGTCTGACTCCGATGAGAGTATAACCAGCATATCCACAATTCTACACCCACCCTCATTAAGCAATTAATGCTTATGACCTAAACAACTTCTAAAATAATTCTGCATCTGCTTTCAGTTATCCTAAGCTTTCTCATCTCCAGTATCTTGAAACTATTATTTCAGATAATTTTTTAAAGCTTTGGTTGTTTCAGACAGAAGAATATAACTAGTTCCTTTCGTCTGTTGACTAGAAGCAGAAATCTGACCTAAACAATTCTGCTGTGCCTCTTCAGGAGAATAATATTTCTAGAAAAACAGCACATTTGATTGCTTTTATGTGTTTGTACATACTGGGTAATGTTTTTTCCCTTATCCAGTGTCTCTGGTTGATAGTTCTGTGGTCACAAAATCAGCATTTTCAGGCTTGGATTTAAAATCACTTAAAGGATCCCATCTTTTCCTGGTCTGGCAAAGTGCACATTTTAACACTAAGAACCCATGGGAAAGGATGTAAGCACAGATGAATAAATAAAAAGAAAATGATGAAACTTGAGAAACACAGAAGGTTTGTTCTTTCAACTTTCAAAGTGTTATTAAAACCATTTGTTAGAATATTTCTAATACAGAAATGTATTTGTTAAAATTAATGGAAAATATATTTGAATGATTTTTACTCAAAGAGCCACTGTCCGTGTGGAGATTCAGTAGGCTGGTGACCCTGCCAGGTGCTTTTGGTAAAAGAAAAGCAACAATGCACCTCGTACTATACATACACATCGCGGGCACACTTCAGCTATTCAAGCCCAGACAGAGGAAATGGGAGAATGGCCTGGGGGAGGGGTGGGCTTTAGATAATGAAGAAGAAGAGAAAAAGGCTCAAAACTCTTTACTGTGGCTCTTCATGTGATGAAAGCCTGCACTGTGTAAAGCTGCAAGTCAAAATAAGGTTATTCAGCTATTGCAGGCTGTTGTCGCAAATATGAAATTATTCTATTCCAGTCTCTTAGTTTCTCATACTATCCCTTCTCCCCAAAAAGCCTTTCTTTTCAGCAACCTTTTTTTTTTTCTTCTTGCAACCCATAATCATTCTATATTTTCAGGGGGAAAATTGACATTTAAAAATCCTTCTTCTTTAACCTGTCAACAGACTGCACATTCCAGTGAATTCAGATGAACACTTGGACCTAATTTGATGTTTGCTCCCTAAAAAAGTCCTTCAACTCTTACACGTCCATGTATCCTACAGGATCGTCCCTTTGCTCCCCTCCTCTTCTCTAAAACAGCCCCCCCTCTGTGTCCCTGTTCACCTCCATCTATTTTCCTTGGATGAGAGTCTCACAGTGAATAGCAAACATCTGAAGAGGGGATGGGGGCTGAGAGAGAGAATTAGAGGCCAACTAGGCCCCTGGAGGAAAAAGAATTCAGAGCCGCTGATATAACTCAATGGCATTCACTGTTGCAGAGAGTAATGAACGTTTTACTTAGTTAGCAGCAGTTCACCTAATGTCTTAGACTAATTTGAGGCTATTTTCCAAGAAGAAAAAGAAATCCATGCAGTTCACAGCCATGCATCTGCGCATGGCGCTGAGAGCCATCGGCCTTTTTGTGCAGGCTTTTGTGCGAGGAAAAGACAAGCTCTTATCTTTGTCTGTCTGCCTGGTTCCTTTGGTCTTTCATGTGAATAACACAAGGGGAAATTAGATGGCTTGTCAACCATTTTAGAGTGGTAAATTTTGCTTGAAAAATATAGGCTGTAACTTGATTATAATCTTCTGTGTCTACATGTCATCAGACCTCCCTACATCTCAGTATCTATGAATTAACCAGCTATTTATGCTACAGTTAAGTATGCTATTAAGTTGTACAGCACTGAGAAATCAAGAGATTTCTTTTCTCACATCTTCTATATTAATATGAATGTAGGACCAGAAAGAGTAATTTTTATTAGTTGAATTAATATCTGTAAATTATTTCGTCTCAGCTGGAAGGGATATTTCTTTCAGAGAAGGATGGTTGTCAGGGTAAATATGACAGAGGATGACATTTATGTCTCCTGATAGTCTTGGCTGCTACTATGTTGTTTTATATATGCAAAGCAAAGTTTGGAAACATTTGAATTTACTTTGATTAGGAACTGAGGTACTCTGACAGTATAGAATTTCTTCCCACTTTTTGAAGGCAAGTTTGCTGTTATGAAGGTTATGTCTGGGAGAAGCAGGTATTGGTTCTGGTTTCCAACATATATTTATTCTGGTAACTCATTGTATATGTACATGAAAAATATGAAGCACATTCTTGGACATTCCTATGAATTTTGAGTGCAATAGATAGGAATTCATCTCTCCACAATTCTATATGGGTTATAAACTTTGGCCATCAAAAAATCTCTTTATAATTAGAAAATATTATGATGTGCCCATAGTACATACCTAACAGAGATGAGTTTGATCTAATCTTGGATAATATCTCTTTGGACTATTTGGTAGCCACACTCCTGGGGGATATTCTTACAATATTTCCTCCTGCTAGTTCAGTTCTCCGAGATGAGATGGAGGTGGGGGACCGGGGTAGTTTCTGTCCCTGGTTCTTTTCCTGTCACATCAGAGATATAACTTTCTGAGGTAACTTCAGATCTGAATCTCCAAGAGTCCAGCAAAGACACTAAGAATCCAGACTGATGTATTCCTGGCTCTTTAAGGCTCTGGTTGAACTTTGTACCTTTAATTTCAGCAGAATCCTGGGCACCATTTGGTCTTTGTTACCTCCCTGCTATTGAACCTGAGACGTCACTGGCCCTTTCTCAGGTCACTTCCTCTGCTGAAAAAAGAATAACAAGGTTTTGTAATACAGAAGAATAGATGTTGTCTATCCTGGACCTGCAGCCCAGCTGAGAACAGTGTCTATGTTCACGGAAGTCTAACAGAATTCCATAGAAACATATGACTCAGAAGAAGTACAGATTTAAGGGGCCCCACCATGAAACCAGCTTATAGCTTTCTTGCTTACTGATTAACTCCATCATAGGCAAAAGAAAGTCAGAGTAGAAAAAGCAAAGAATGGCCATTATAAGAAATCAAATAACAACAAGTGCTGGCAAGGCTGTGAAAAAAAGAAACTCTTATGCACTGTTGGTAGAAATGTAACCTAGTACAATCAGGATGGAAATCAGTATGGAGATTCTTCAGAAAACTAAAACGAGAAATTCCATTTGACCAACCTCCCAGAAGGAGTTGAAGACATTATATTACAGAGATGCCTACGTACCTATTTTCAGAGAAGCACAATTCACAATAACTAAATCTTGGAAGTAGCCTATATGCCCATCAACAGATGAGTAGGTAAACAAAATGTGGCATTTATAGACAATGGAATACTACTTGGCCATAAAGAAAAACAAACATTAGTTATTTGTAGGACAATGAATACACCTGGAAACATAAGTTTATGCGAAATAAATCAGACACATAGGTTAAATACCACATGGTTTCTCTTACATGAGCAACCCAAAATATATAAACAAATAGCAAAGTAAAAGACAGATACTAGAAAATAGGGAGATGGATCTTTCTCAAATGGAAAGGGAACCTAGAAATGGAAAGGAGAACAGAAGAGAAGGAAAAGGGAAAAAATGAATTAAGTTGTGTTATGTACATGTATCAACTCCCCACAAGAAATATAAACATTCTGTACTACAACCACACTAATAAAAATAAGGTGGTTTTTTTTTTTTGCAAAAAAGAATTAGCAATTAGCATAATACTTGTTACCATTTATTTATCTGCACATATGATTCACATTGTTTTAAATTTTGTATAGCATTATATTCTTATAACAATTCTGTGTAAGGCAGATGCTAATATTATTTTTTTCTTTTCTTTTTTATTTATTTATTTTTTTTGAGATAGGGTCTCATTTTTGTAGTTCAGGCTGGCCCAGAGCTCAGTCTCAAACTCACATCACAGCAATCCTTCTGCCTCTGCCTCCCGAGTGCTGGGATTACAGGTGTGAGCCACCACGCCCAGCACTATGGTATATGGTGCTGATTGCTGGTGGGCATGAGTCACCATACCCTGCACTGTAGTATGTGGTTCTGATTGATGATGAGCAAGAGTCTCCACACCCAGCATTGCTGTATGTGGTTACCAGGGATCGAACCCAGGCTCTTACACTTGCAAGGCAGGCGCCGGAAACACTGAGCTAAATTCTTGGCCCAATTTCTATATTGCTGATAAGTAACTAGACCACAATTGTTTTAAATAAAGTGCCCACGACTGGATTGTATGAAGGTTCAACTGTGTATGCAAAATGTTTGAATCTCCCTCAATAGGTAAAGCCTAATTCTCCTCCTCTCTTGATTTGAACCCGATTTAGATAATTAATTCCAATGAATCAAATGTGAGAAAATAACATATGCTTCCTAGGCTAGGAATTAAGAATATCCTTTCTGCCTGGCTCTTTCCTGTTCTCCTCCTGGGGAAGACAGACATCGTGCTATGGGGATTCTCAGGAATCCACAGACAGACCTACCAGAAAGGGCCAACAGGCAGGCTGGAGTGAGCGAAGCCCCCGTCCTCCTCCTGAGTTAAGCCCTCAGATGACCATTACCATCAGATGGTGGGTCCTGAGCTGGAACCACACAGTGAAACCACTTCCAAATTTCTGGCCATAAAACCTATTGTTTTAGCTACAAACTTTGAAACAATTTGTCATACACTCCTAGATAACTAATACACACAGCTGCCTAGTGAGACACCAAGATTCCAATCCAGAGGATCTGAAGGCAGAATCCACCCTTTATCACTGAACCAGTTGGCCTGTCCTGATACTAAGGAGATTATTTAATAAACTCAGATTCTGACAATAAATGTGAAATAAACATTTCTTCCAACCTGTAGGAAATTCTCATGTGTTTTACACACGTAGAAACCCAGTGACAAGGACATTGACCGCGGCTACATGTAGTCACTCATCTTCCCTGGATATTTTCAACTAGCGCTGGCCTGAAGCTCTTTACCTATCTTGCCTTTTCTAAGCTCCAGGCAGATTCTACACTCCTAAAAAACCCGCTCTACTTCAGACAACCCTGCTATAGTGTCATTCATTTGATTGAGCTTTCCTTTAGGGCTGTTCCTGTTCTATATATATTCAGCACTCCAGAGTCACCTGGACCAAATTCGATACACAACCAATTTGTGGACCTCAAGTACTAACAACCCCCTTTTTATCACTGATTACCTTCAGCTGGGGAAGAAAATACAAACAACTCATCTCTTACCCTGGACCCCTTTGCAAGTATTCACCTCCCACTGCACATTTCCTGAAGCTGCTTGACTCTCAGGAGACCGACTCAGCTGCCATCTCAGTGAATCAGTAAATGTTAGTGTCCAGGAACCTCAGCTTTGCAGAGGGATGTTCAAACACTGATAGTTCTCATCTTTCCCACTGAGGAAGTCAGAGGTACCTTAGTCTTTTAAAGCATTAGACAATTTTCAGTCAGTGACTGTCATTTCACAGGTACTCCACCTTTTGGCTTCAACAGATACGCAGTTTTCATTGCTTTCTCTTTAGGATCAAGGGACTTATGGTATCTATTCCGAGACCCAAAATGTACTTGGTAGTAATCTCCAAATTACTTAGAGGCAAGGGAAACTTCCAGATTTGCCAAGAAGAACAAAGAGGGGCTCAATTGACCCTGAAATTCTAAAACTCGTTTTCTCTCAGCAAGACAGATGCCCCAGTCCCTCTGCTGTCACCTCTGTATGCTGGCCACACAGCAGCCATGTTCTTCCTCTGCTTATCCTCTGTCCATAGTTCAAGTTTCTCTCCAGGTACTGCAGAGCATCTACTGTCCGACCGTGGCCTACCTCATCTCCCAGTAACTACCGTGTTTCTTTACCCAAATCACACTGATCTCTATGGAGACCCCTGGACCACAGTGTTTTCCTGCTTCACCCCCTCAGTCCACTCTTCTTTCAGGGCTCCTCCCAGCCTCATCTCCTCTAGGATATTGCCTCCCCTCCTACCTGACATCTTCACCGCTAGGTGGAGCCCCTCCTTCGTGCTCTAGTGTTAACTCTGAAGACAGACCAGTGCACTGAACACGTGTTGACTTTCATCACCTCCCTTAGGACAACTGCAGGCCCACAGCTTTGTACTCCGAGTCTTTAATAAATAGTAGGCCTTTAAAAAGTGAGATAATACATGCAAAGTACTTAGCCTAACACAATGTAGTAAGTCCTCAATTTCTGTTGTTTCCATTGTTAATTTGTGGATGAATCAGTGGTGACTGAGAATTTATTCTTGGCAACTAGAGAAGAAAGCTAAAGAAAAGGAAAAAAAAAGTAGAAAAGACACATAGAAATCAATAAACATTCTGAAGATACTACCAATAAAAGTTAAATAGGCTGAGTCAAATGAGTATAATGAGAAAATTAAACCCAGGGAGGGAAATTGGACAGCTTTTCTTGGTAGCTAGACAGTCTCCTCTATGAAAGTGGTAGATTCCCTAGCACCTGAGTCATCCCAGACTAGACCAGACAAGCCACTTAAAAGTATGCAGCCCCAGACAGCTGAGTACTGGCTGGCTTAGGGGCCTTTAAAACTTTTTCAGTTTCTCAGATACACTCATAACATATTTATAATAGGATCACAAAACCATTATTATAACATTCCCCATTCACCCTGCTCTATTTTTTTCCAAGGGAAAATTGTATGATATTAATATTTACTTAGTTAACATTACCAGGCTGGGTCACTGTGCAAGGCAGAAGTGGCTAATATTTAACAGTACCATGGAGAAGAAACAGGTTGTATTTACTGGAAATTTTTTGTTTGTATTGGTAATGACAATAATACACTGGAGCAGATTGCTTTTAGATGTATATGGATATATTGTTCAAGAAAAATTGTTCAGAATACATTTCCTTAAGATAAAACCCCCACATAACAAGAAGTTACACTTCATTTCTCTTATTTTCCTGTACTCTCTTCCCTCAGAACTATCCATGGATAGTTCCTATAAACAAAGCCAAACTTGAAGAGCTGAAATCACTATTTTCTTGTAATTGTTTTTTTAAGCTTTTTAAATATATGCACCTTTTCCCAAACCATTTGTTGATTAGAAATTTGCCCAGAAAGCATCTTTCAGAAGTTTCTCCAGAAAGATTATTGTAGAATATTTCTCACCTTCACTTTAGCTCACTGCTTGATGTTTTGTCTGAATACTGGATCAAAGTGTAACACTCCATTACAACGTTACCCAAGTTATTAGGATTTTATGTTATCTTTGAACAAGATTGAGGAGATCAAGAGGTAACAGGGAGAGGGGCTTTCACATTCCCATTTTAGTGGTGAAGAAACGGAATTTCAGGGATTTCACAGTCAGGAGTCAGAGTTAGGTCTGGGGCCCAGACGTCCCCACTACACCAAAGCTTAAGTCAGTAGAGTTGTACTTTTTTCCAGTCAAATTCCAGCAATACAAATACAACGCACATGAACATCTAACATCTGTGAATGCCTCTTGTGTCACCTGCACTGTGTCACACTTTTCTTGTGTCTTAATTTATCTGAGAATATTCACCATTCTCCCCATCTTAGCAGTGGGGAACTAAAACACAATAAAGCTATGTAATCACTCAGGGTAACTGAGCCAGGGTAACAGAGACAGAGACAGGCAGGGCCTCCAAGGCTTGGCTCCGGAGCCCAGGGCCCCACCAACACCAATGGCCTCTCCACACAGGCAGAACTGCCATAGGGGCTGGGAAACAGATGACAATGCCCAGTCCCTGCATACCTGTTGATATTTCAATGTTATTGTTCTTCGCTTTTCACAGTGTCTATTTTATATAACATTAATATTGAATTTACAAACTCACTTGGAATTTTTTGAATGTAATCACATTGATTTTTCAATGATGCAAAATATGAACTTTATAACTTTCATTCTTTAAAAACTACCACGATATAAAAAATATTTTTAAAATTTTGTCCAAACCAGTGATACAAATAACATGATTATAAACAAGGACATCTACAAAAAAGCATAAAAATCAACAGAAATGAAAAGAAATTTCATAACATCCCAAATCACAGATATAACAGAAGAGCTTTTGAGTATGATGTAAATTGTACCAAATTCTAATTATAGTCCTCAAATTTTTCAAGTCCACATTTAATGAGTATGTATATTCTGCTCTAGACACCAGAAACAATTGGCCAAAGAATTTATAGAAAGTGACTTTCCACTGACAAAGAGAAGCTTTCAAATGTACACTCCACTCAAAAGTTTTAAAATTATATGCAGCTCAAGAGAGAATAGATAATGTGAAAGACTTTGAAAGTCACGACTCTGATTTCCTTTGGCAGATACGAAGTTGAGACTGATTGATGAGCTTTCTATAAATAGCATGCTCTGATTTGCCTCCTAAAATAGTCAGGGAAGCAATGGGCTGGGATTTTCCTACAATTAGACAACGCACTCTGTGAACGCAGCGGCCGCTCCAGCCCTGCACAGTCGGCCATGACACATGGCCATCACACACGGCCATTTCTGCAGCTTTCATATTCTTTTGAGTGACTGATCTTTTGATTTATCTTTGGAGGGTGAAAAAAAGAGTATAAGCAAATAACATCAACAGATTTATGATTTTCATTTCCATTTGCTGTAACTAGAGTTTGCACAATAGGTTTGCTGGCTAACCACAACACTTCTTATTGTGTAGCTTTAAAGCCATAAGTACCTAATTATAAGGTAGATGGAGCTAAAGTCAGAGAAGAGGATTTACTTATTTCCACACAGTGATATCCAGGCATCCCAGAGTCCTGACTGATTCAGTCTGGAACAGAATTTCCACCTTCTGATGATTCTTCTCTGAAGTCGCTGGCAGGCAAGAGTGGCCCGGTCTGTTACTAGCTGAGCTCTGTCATTCTAGATTCATAAAACCCTTAGCTCAGGGCTCGGGGCTCTATTTTTCTCTTGTTCTAACAGAATCAGAGGCAGACATATACAATAGATAATAGCTTCAAATATTTGAAAATTATATGTCTCATCTTTTTTTGGTTGTGGTTAGAAAGTGTAAAGATCACATAAAATCTCTTTCCCTGGATCTTTCAGAAACTTCAGAAACAAAAAATCTTAGGTCTCAAGGCACTCACTTTGGGATGACCCAAGTAATATAAAGAAATTTTCCCAAAATTTTAGGCAAGTCAGTTTGCAAAGTATTTATTGTTACTTCTGTCCCAGCTTGTTCCAAAAAACAAATGTAGGGAAATGCCCCAAATGGCCCACACTCGCACAGAGGAGCCTCCTCCCTTGATCGCTTTGGAAAAAGCTTTATTACTATCTCTTCCAGGCTTAGGATGGAGGGAGGGCAAAAAGGTAAAAGGGTGTGAAGTGGGTAGAGATGGCTCTGATTCCTGCTGTACTGCTGGGTGAGACCCTCCATCACGCAGATTCTCCTGGTTGCTGTAGGAAAAAGAGCCAGACTCATGTTAACCCTGTGGGGTTGATGTGAGCTAAAGTTATAAGATACAGAAAGTGATTGACTTTGAGTTGGTGATCCAATAAGACAGATATAGAAAAAGATGGCGGCCCTGGACAGTGCAGGAGTATAGGCCTTCACCAGCTCTGATGCTGACTGCCACATTAACTATAGATAAAATCCATCAGGTCCTCAGTGGAGGCAATAGAGCCTGAGGTCAAGGATGAGCGAGATCTTTCTTTTTTGAGGAATGGTTTATGGTTACTTGAGCATCCTTCAATGTCAAGGTTCTCTGAAAGGAGCCTCTGAGCCACAACATAGGAAAGTGACTTCACACTTTAGTGCCAAGAGTTTAACTAGAGACTAATTTTGTCTCTTTTTCTGTAAAAACAGGAGAAACGTCCTTCAGGGGGTGACTGGAATGCCTCTGACTGTGGATGAACAAGTGCATTCAACTACTATGCAGGGTCCCTGGTAATAATGTAAAGATGAATAATACCCAGCCCGCAAATGCCAGAGAACTTGGAAATGAAGACCTGAATGTAGGAACCACATCTATTTTCAAACTGAATGCTCAGTGCAGCACCACATGCCCACACATAACAAGGCTGGAGAAATGTTTACTGAATAAAGTATGAAAAGAATTATAATGTGAAGCAGATAGACAATATATTTTGGAAGCTCAGAGGAAGGAGGGATATCTGCGGATTAGTAGAAGAAATAAAAAAAAAAAGATTTTAATCAAGATACAGCAGGGGGAAAGCTGGGTATGGTGGCCATTTTATAATCCCAGCACTACGGGAAGCTGAGGAAGGAGGATTGAAAGTTTGAGTTGAACCTTGACAGTGCAGTAACTTGGTAAAACCCTGTTTCACAGAGGAAGCGCTGAGGGGCTGAGGATGTAACTTAGTGCAACAACGACCTTGGGTTCAACGCTCAGTACAGGAAAAACAAATCGGAGGAAGCGGAGAGGTTTGGGGACAAAGCAGAAGCGGTGGTAAAGCGTGGGCTCTGTTCTGGTGACTCACACTCCGGGCCGGCTCATGCTGAGCACTGAGCTTGCCGTGAGAAGCAGCAGCACCTGGGGAAGGCCGGACACCTGGGCGGGAGGTGATTTCCGTGGCAGTGTTAAACAGGAAGGTGATTCCTTCCCATCTCTCCCTCCTCACTGCTCCTGCCCGTACACGACACTTAGTACAGCACTAGGAGTTTGTGAACGGTTAACAGGAGAGCAAATTTCCCAGGCAGGAGGGTGGGATAAGAAGGGTCCACGGCCACTGTCAGCAACTGTAAGATCATACATGCTTTTCAGTTACTCTACACAATTAAGCTTTCAGGATATTGTTCTCAAAGAGTACTTAGAACAACTTGGAGACGTGTGGAGACCGCTTATCTTTGTCAACTGCCTCAGCTGAGTAAGTGAAGGGCAAGAGCTACATTGACTCCACCAAGGCGGCAGCTCCAAGAGCGGCAAGTTGAGGACTGTCCACCCACAGAGGAGTGTCCCCAGTGCAGTGCCTCTCCACGACCATCTCAGCGCCAGGCACAAGCGCAAGATGGCGGTCACATGACAGGCCTGAGCAGTAGCCCAGGACTTCCCTGGGGAGAAGGTGAGGTGCTGATCACTCAACTGGGGCATGTCTGTGAAGACGCCTATACAGCAATTCCTGGAAGTCTTGCCCTGGGTTTCAGTGGTATAAGTACCTTTCACCACCTGCAGAAAATAAGTCAAAATGGCAGTTTGGATTTGTGACAAGCTGAGCTGTTGGGGAGCCCTTGTATGCAGTGACCCCAGGTGGTGGCAAGCTTTCTTGCTGCAGTAGCAACACCACACGTGTGTCTGCCTGGGTTTATCCGCTGTTTCTTAGGACACCAGGAGCAGTTAAGGAGGAGCAGGGAGTGGGGGAGCCCCAGAGAACAGAGCTTTGTTTTTATTTGTAATGAAAGAGAAAACTAAAAGATGCTTAGTAGTATCAAGCACGGTCTTGTAGAGACAAGAGGAGAACGCGGTGAAGCAGGGGAAATGCTTTTGAAAAAAATCTTTCAGCAATAAAGAGTGCAGTAACTACACACTTCACTTGTTACTAAACTCAGTAATTAAAACTTGATTGGAAGAAATGAAAGTTGTGATCTTCAGCCTTTTCCGTTAAATGAGCCTTTCAAATTCCCTCTAAAGCAAATTTGACAGTGAACTTTTTTCAGTGATTCTGACTGATGGCTAAAATCACCTCAAAAGACACAAACTGATTTCATTTTCTTTTTCTTATAATACAGTAGATCAAGTTAAATAACACTGAAATGGAAAGCAATGCATACTATGGAGTGCGGTACAGGGACACAGGGCAAGGCAGTGAGAAGAGTCAAGCTCCCATCACAAAGACAAATCCCTTCATTGTCTCTAATTTGTCTCTTTTTCTGTAAAAAAAGGAGTAGATAGTATGTAGCCTTGAGTACCACACTGGTGAAGCCACCAAAAGGCCACATGTGAAAGTGCTCTGTGAAAGTCCCATTGCTCAGCCTTGCTGTGGCGTGTCGATTTCGGATGGCTAGGGCATTCCACTGACAACCCAAAGAGAAAAGCCAACCAACAATGTCTCAGCCAACAAGCAGCAGTGGTGGATATTAATTAGGCAAGTTACCAAAATTGTCAGCTGTGCTATGAAGCAGAAAATATTTTTACCTTATGGCACTGATCATTTCCTTTGCTGAACAAATTTAAATCACAAAATGTGCTAAGTAGAAACATGTTAGACAAGAGCACAAGGTACACAGGTTAGTTGCACGTGGCGGTGTTACTATACTCGGACTGAAAGGGGATGCGCCATTTTCACAATGCAAGGAGTCCTTTCGCAGGACCACTACACAGCAGGTACATGCTTAGGTTAGTTCAGGCTATATATTAAAGCATTTTAGGCTGGCATGGTACTTATCCCTATAATCTTAGCTACTCACTCTGGAGGCTAAAAACAGGAGGATCATGAGTTCAAGACCAACCTGTATAATTTAGTGAGATCCTGTCTCAGAGAAGAAAAAAGAAATGTAAAAAGAGCTCAGTGCAGAGTGCTGACTTAGCCTATGTGAAGCTGAGGGTTTAATCCCTAGTAACTACATAAAAGAGAACAAAATTTCAAACTGAATAGTTTGTAAACAAGAAAAAATTATTGCTCACAGTTTTGTACACTAGAAATCTAAGGTCAAGGAGCTGGTACATTCAGCAGCTGGAGAGGGCTGCTCTCCAGGCCGAGCCTGGCACTTTCTCACTGCTCATTGTAGGGCAGAGGAAACAAGCCCCTGCGAGTGTCATTTTTTTTAAGGACAACTAATCT
This sequence comes from Petromus typicus, assembly GCA_004026965.1. Classification (NCBI taxonomy): domain Eukaryota; kingdom Metazoa; phylum Chordata; class Mammalia; order Rodentia; family Petromuridae; genus Petromus; species Petromus typicus. The sequence goes on along the minus strand of PVIR01001455.1, from coordinate 58,488 downwards.
CATTCATGAGGATTCATCACTATGACATAATCACTTGCCCAGGCCCCTTCTTAGCACAATCACTTGACAGGTTAGGCAACAACATACAACCTGGTGGGGAGAAAAACAACCAGACCATGGAAATACTACATTCAAGTATTTCCTTCCATTCTTAACTCTTGTTTTTAACATAAAACAATAATTGCTAGTTGTCTTTGGATGTGATTATATGTCTGACACTCTTCTAGATTATTTGACTTTGCACAGATTATTTTAATCCTCACTTTAAACCTGTAGCATGCTGTAATGGATAATCCCCCAGTATGGAGGAGAAAATAGGTTTAGCGAGAGCACTGTATTTCCAAGTCAGCAGCTGGAGTTCATCTCCAAATAATTCTCTTAACCACACTGGATGTCACGTGGCTACAAAACAGGCTGGATATAAAACATCAGTGATGTGGAAAACTGCAACGGATGTCGAGGGAGTATATACCAGTTCAATCACTCTGGAAAACAGTTTGGCATTGTTACGTGTCATTTAATCCTAAACATTTCTGTTCTCTGCAACACAGATACCATGGACCCTTGACTTATGGACTTACTTTGTTCATAAGAGCAGGTTGTAGCTCAGATTATCAGTTGAAGACTCAGGCTCCTCCACAAAGCCTTCACAGTGTCTCCTATACAGGCAAACCAGCCCTTAGAGAGACATGGATTTCTCAATTAACCCCATAGAGGAAAGGGTGTTGTAATCTTCCTTCCAGAACTCTTTAAGGATTAAATCTGTATCTGAGACCATCTGGAAATACAAGCAGCTGGCGTACGGGTTGTAACTGAAGACTCTGGCCGTAAATTAAAACTAAAATTACAGTTGTAATCCAAGTTGTTTGTACTTCAGGCTGGTCATAACCCAAGGGTCCATTGAATTATACCCCATGGTAGAAAAATATGCATTTACAGTAGTATGTTTACACAGTAAAGTGTAATAGAAGTATTTTCATAATGCAAAACAAAATTCCTAGTAAAGCCTAAACATTTGTGACAGGAGCATAGATAAATTGTCACAGAGTGGGATTTGTACAACATTGGAGAGGAAGGAACTGCAGCTCTGCGTGCACTGTTTGATACATGAACCCTTAACAGGCCAAGTTAAAAAACAGTGACAGAGGCTGCCTGCTGGGTGATTCTAGCTTAACAAGATTCAAAGCAAGAAAAAATAACAAATAATAAAAAATAATAAGTGCCAACACTTTTAAAATACTGAGTGAAAGGTAAGGACAGAATTTTAGCTAGCGGCCTTTTGGAGGGGAGGCAGATGCACACATATGGAGAGCAAGAGGACCAGGAGCATCCTGGTTATTAAACCGTGGAGCCGAGTCTGCTCTGCTTTGTGATTCTTTGTGACTAATATATACCTATACCTTAGATATGTTATTTCTGAGTGATGCAGATATCACATAATTAAAACTTTTTTTTCACAAGCTGCCACCAAGACTTAACTGCAGATAGGTGTCTACAGCTCCCTCCTCCCACCTTCACCGCAGGCACTGAACACATCAGTGACTAAAAGGAAAAACACTGGACCAAGGTGCAGGGCTATGATTAGCCAGCCTTGTTTTTCTGGCCTTCTAAGCCAGAGGACGACCTGGGGCTCTGGGACCCGGATAAATAATCCAGTCAGGGAAGAAAAGCAGATGAAGAAGATCTAGGCCATGAACACGGCAATCTAGAGCTCCACTGAGTGGGCCAGGAAATTTCCACTGTCCCTGCCCTCTGGCAGCACTAAGCCACCTGTGGAGCCACAGCAGGGTGGCAGAAGGAGCGAGTGAGCCCATCAGTCTGGCTGGCCCCAGGGACCAGCACATGAGTGCTAGGGAGACATCAACAGCAGAGTGCTCCAGCTGAGCAACTTAGGAGAGTGTATAATTGCACATAATGCAGTTAAAATATAATTGCTTCATTAAAATGGGCTACTAAATCATATTGTGTATGAGTGTAAAGAAGACAGACTTGCATGTTAAACTACAAAAAGTAGTTGTTGCATTGTCTGTGGGCTGGTAGGATCTGAGTGTGCCTGGCAGTGCCACTTGAGCACTCTGTCCTCATGGACAGCATGTGAAAGCCAGGCCTGTGGCTTCTCTCTCTTAACGATGGCTCAGAGCTGGGCCGACAGACTATAACCCAGTCCCACTGCTGTCCATGAAGTCTGCATTTCAAGCCAGCGCTTTCATTGAGGAAATATGGTCTCTGTCTCTTTGCTGTTTCCAGAGTTCACACCGGCACAACTACCCGTGCCAGTTATAATACTGGCAATTTTCACGCCTCGTTGCCTTCATGGCAGCATTCAGAGCTGGAGTCAAGGAAATCTGAGAGTCAGGACCAACCTCCCCAGTAGCCGCACACATCCCTGGCACCCAGTGAAGAGCCCACGAGTGACGGCTTCCCCACCTCCCCTGAAGTGCAGGAGCGAATCCAGTCAGGTTCAGTCACTGCTGCCATCAACACGTACACAGACACGGCTCCTCTCTCCTCACAGGGGGCCTCAGCCACAGAGCTTCCTGCTCCTTCCACTTCTGCTTCTGCCCCGGAGATTGCCAACACTCTGTATGAGTTATTCTGAAGGGAGAAAAATCTCAGGCACTCGCCTTCTTTGGAAAATTTTAAGGAAAATTGTGACTTCTGATGCTACTCAAGAGCACTGATCACCAAGGGAGCGGCAGGTGGTCACCCCTCACTTTGTTTTCAGTTCTCCAGCATCAGTGCGAACTAGCAATGAACAGTTTCAGCCAGAATGAACCATGTTTGTTCCTCACACCCTGAGATGTTGAGAGCTATGAGTTATTTTCCTTTTTGTATTGGAAACCAGATAAATGGTATTAATCTGGTGTCAGTAAGTGTTACCACCAAGACCCAAAGCAGGTGGTGGGGAATTTATGGTAGGCGGAAGTCAAGGAGAGAAAGGAAGGACATAGAGGAGGAGAGGAAGAACATTGCAGAGCCCAGCGCTAACCCATGTGCAGAGGCTGACTGTCACTGTGGCCCTTGAAGAGAGAAGATCTAGTCCTTGGCGGACAGCCAAATGCTTCACCCTAACTGGCCACAAGACCCACCTCTGCTCTGTAAGCCCTGACTTTCCATGGAGGTTTCCCCTTATTTGGACAGATTTGTTTCTATGCATGATTAAATTCTCTGTTCGTTCATCAGATAAGTTCAGGAGTGCAAAAAAGAAGGAGGGTAAGCTTTTTAATTATGAGCAATTCAGCCTGGCAAACAGAACTCTCAACCTGTCCAAGTCCTGGACTCCTGAACCTCGCCAAGATCTCCATCTGCTTCCTCTGTGGGAGCTTGGGGAGGGGGTGTCAATTCCAGTTCCCACAGAAAGAATTAGAAAATATTGGACCAAGTGCTTAGCTCTAACAAACAGAGTTTCACTTCTGGATAAAAGTCAAATTGTTCAAGATATCCCACTGCACTAGTTTTGGAGTAGAGAGAGAATAGGGTGGGTTGGGGAAAGCAAAGAACCAGATTTCACTCCATATTGATAGAGTTTTGAAGTTACAAAGGCTACTCTTGTTTCCTCAAATTTTGGGTGCAGGCCAGGGTGTCTGGATGTCTATAACCCCCCAAGGGGGTCCTCCCACCCTGCTGTCATGCCCAGTTTCCTTGAGTGCCAGTGCAGTCCAGAAGCCTCTGAACAGAGGCCCTGAAATGTTATGAAACAGGAACTGGCAGCCCCTTCCTTTCAAGCTGCCAAGCTGGAGAAGGTGTGGGGGTAGTGGTGGTACAGGCACAGGAAAGGTTAATGCGATGTGTCAGCCAGCTGGGTGTTATGACTCATCTGAGAAGGTCCCCTTAACTGTGCCCCACGGCTCAAGTGGCAGACAGATGGAGGGCAGATGGGCAAGGAAGGTGGAGACAGAGGCAGTACGGGAGAGTGTAGAAGCCAGAAGTGGTCGACTAGCAGCTGCTGAGTCCCAGCCAGGATGGCACAGCTATCAGGAAGCCTGGAGTGCCACCCTCTGGTTAGTGAGACAAGGGTTGCTTGCTAAATCCTGTCACAGAACCCTCTCTACAAGCACTTGGCATTTGAGCCTTAATGGTGCTGGCACTTGGCCTAATTGCTCAGAATATGCACTCAGTAGAGAGTAATACCTCTTTCACATTTAGTAACTATCTGTATACAGCACAGAAGCTGAAATGTTTTTATTACAACAATTCCTTTGCCTACCACCAAAATTTGATAAATCTTCCCTGAGTATAAACCAAAACTCAAATTTATATGGGGTTTAGGTTCCAAATTATGGATGTTTTTTAAATCCAGCAAGATTGTACAAAAAACCATTTAAATGGAAACTTACAACACTCATTATAAAAAGGATTCATATTTTACCTAAAAAAACTAGAAGCTGAAAAGCAAATTAAAGAAAAATATAGTCCTTCCTCATACTTGTTAATGTAATATAGTGTCATAATTCTCTTTGACATAAGATCATTTCAGTGAAGGGAGTTTTCTCTATTGGATAAGATATCAAAATTTTCTATTAAAGTCCCATAGTAGTATTCAAAAACCAATCAGAGTGGGCAAAATCCAACTCACTCAATCCACAGAGGGGAAAAAAAGACAGAGAAATGAACAATATGAATGGCAGTTAAATATGCTGTGAGGGTTTGGCTTAATTTACGATGTGGTGTAAGTAACTGGAGCTACGGTAGTTCATGTATCTGTGACCAGTTTAACTGCCAAGTGTCCAGTTTGCTGTTGTATCTACCGAAGAGCAGACGGCAGGTGAGGCATCATAGGTTCAAAGAAAAATAGATCAACCCTCGAGTAATATTCTTTCTAAGAAACACATTCACCTTAAACTCACAGTAAAAAATTTTAAAAGTAAAAATGTTATTAATGTACATTTATGTAACTCACGGTGCAAAGGAGAAATTGAGATAGGCACGGTACCATTTCAGCTAAATCCCCAGCCTATGAAGAAGAAATCATAATGAATAATCTTCAAATATCTAAAACTAGCCTAAAATTATATAAAGCAAAAACTGACAAAACAAAAAACATACACCAATCCACAATCTCAGTTAGTACTTATCAAATGTCTCAGCAGATTAAAAATCAGAAGAGCTATTGATGACCAAAACTAGTAAAATTTATCCTCTTATTATGGCATTGTGTTCTATAACTACTAAAAACTTTTGATTTCTTTGTAAACAGGACAACTTACTAAAATGAATCATATGTTAGATCATAAAGCAAGTATAAACAAGTATAAAAAATTCACAGAAAACATTTTTTAGTTGCAGTGGAATTGAGCTTGAAATTAATAATAAAAATGCATTTGGAAATAAGATAAGGAGGCAAGTAGATCATAATGCAAATGGGAAAATCCTCTGAAGGGAAAGGTAATAAAGGTATGACATATAAAAACCTACAGATATAGATAAACTTGTACTAAATCTCCAGTTAGTTGAAAATATAAATGAATATATTAAATGGATATATTCAAATAAATATATTATCACAGATAATTCCTTTAAAATAAATCAAGGGCGGGGGATTTAGCTCAGTGGTTCCGGCACCTGTCTTGCAAGCACAAGGGCCTGGTTGGATCCCCAGTGACCACATACAATATGGGCATGGAGACTCACCCCAGCAGCAAACAGTACCACATACCACAGTGCTGGGCATGGTGGCTCACACCGGTAATTCCAGCACTCGGGAGGCAGAGGCAGGAGGATTGCTGTGATGTGAGTTTGAGGCTGAGCTCAGGGCCAGCCTGAACTACAAGGCGAGACCCTGTCTCAAAAGGAAAAAAATTAATAAATTAAATTAAATAAATTTCCATGGTAAGAAGGGAGAAAAAGACTAAAAATATATATATGAAGATCTAAATATTAAAACAGAAACACTAAGCCTGCTGGAAGATAGGTTAGGTAGAACTCTTAGAAACACACGTGTGGGTAAAGACTGTGAATAAACCTTAGAAGCATGGGAACTCACAGAATCAATAGCAACTGGGATCTCATCTTATTGAAAAGCTTCCACACAGCAAGAGAAACCACCAGCCGAGTGAAAAGACGACCTACAAGGTGGACAAAAAAAGTTTATCAGCTGTTCCTCAGACAAAGGACTATCTAAAATGTATAAAGACCTTAAAATATTAGCCCCCTTGGGCCGGGGATTTAGCTCAATGGTTCCAGTGCCTGTCTTGCAAGCACAAGGACCCGGGTTCGATCCCCGGTAACCACATACCATACTGGGCATGGAGACTCACACCCAGCAGCAGCCAGTACCACATACCACAGTGCCGGGTGTGGTGGCTCATGCCTGTAATCCCAGCACTCGGGAGGCAGAGGCAGGAGGATTGCTGTGATGTGAGTTGGAGGCTAAGCTGGGGCCAGCCTGAACCACAAAGTGAGACCCTGTCTCAAAAAAACCTAAAAAAAAAGAATCATATAGTGACGTAGATGCACCCATGTTCATAGCAGCTCAGTTTGTAATAGCTAAATCTTGGAAACAATCCAAATGTGCATCAACTAGAGACTGAATAATGAAGGTGTATTTTTTAAATAAAATGGAGTATTACTCTGCCATAAAGAGTGATAAGTTTGAGCCATTTATACTCAAATGGACATACCTTGAGGACACAGTCATAAGTGAAATAAATAAGTCATAGATGTGCAAATACCGTACCTTTTCTCTGGTATGAAAAACTGAAGATGTAAATGAGTTTTAGAATGTACAACAGATACTGTGAAATAGAAAATATTCAGAAGGAAAAGGGTAGGGGTAAGTAATGAGGGGTAAGAAACAGTATGATGCTTAAAAAAAGAAGCATATGTCTATAAGGGGGTGAGGACATTTTAGGGTGGGTAAGTGAATGGGTAAAAATGAGAATTAACTCATGTCATATACTGGTACATATTCTCAATGTTAAGTGTGATTGTGATGTGTCTTTAAAATATATTAATAAAGAATTCAATTTTTTAAAAAATGCACATGAAGTAAAAGAAAGGAAATAATATAGAACATAAATAAATGAAACAGAAAATCTGCACCATCCCTCAGAGACTATAGATTACCAAGAGCAACTCCATGGTTAATGATTTATCACTTGCAATGAGAATGTGTTTCAGTAAGTCTTAGGGGTGTGTTCGTAATTTCTTGGTTAATGCATACTATTATGCCATATTATTACACACTTGATTGCATTAACCTACCACTACTCAGTGGAAAATAATTTTAGGAAGATCCAGAATACAAACAGGTATTAAGCTGGTATTTTATTTTTATTTTTTTCTTTTTGTTAGTAACATTTATTTTGGTGCTCTTTAATGCTTGTCTTGCTTATACCTTCACTTTTGAAAAAATAACCAATGCAGTTTTAAGCAAGAAAAATTTCTGCTCTGCAATTAAGGATCTATTACAACTATATGGAATATTAATCAAGGTTTTGGCTTTCTTTTTAGGACTTAGCATCTGAGGCAAATGTGTTTTTCCGCTGTATTTCTATTCTCATTCTATGTTATGTCCCATCCGAGGTCTGGCTACCAAACCAGCAGCCAGCTGTGGCGAGAATGCTGCAAAGCAGACCTGCAGATGGCAGCCCCAGGAAGACTCTTGGCTTCTCCGCAGCCAACTTTCTGAATTTCTGCTTCTTCTCCTTTTGCTTTCAGTAAGCAAAAATCTATGCTTCCTCTAAAGGAATTTCACATTTTGACATTGATGGAAACAAAAAGAACATGGAAATCAGCCTTATGGTGGCAACACTATAAACTTTGAGAATTCTACACTGGCTTAGTCTCTCCATTTTAAATACATAATAACAAAATACTTTGCCATTGTATTATGTATCTGCTTGAAGCCAGCAGATATTTCTCATGAATACTTTTGCCCCTTTCAAAATATTTCTCCCATTCAGCTCATTTTTATAAGTTTTGTATCATTTATTTTTACTTATTAACTTAACAGTGTGAAGAGAGTTTTTATTTTTAACTCACTGGCATTAATATGAGGTGGATTGATAGACTGGCATGCTATCATCAGTATGCTTATTATATTAATTTTTAAGTTAACATCATAATCTTATGTTTGGATCTATAAATGAAAATAATTATACTATCTACTTCCAAAAGCACTAGTGAATCTATCAGTCTGAGGACAAATAAAAATGTATCCTCAAGATGATTGATGATCATGGTTAAATACAATTATAGCTCAGAAGTACCAAATGTAGGCTATGTTTATTATCTGAACTTCATATTTAACTAAATAGGAAGAATGCCAACAGGCCTGCCGTCAGCATGCAGTATTACTATGTGACTCTGCACTCTATTTATTCAAAAATCTATAATATATAAAAGATGAAACTAATATTTCAAAACTAGAACATTACATAACACCATTTTTGTCAGCTGAAAGAAAAACATCTCATCTCCCACTTTCAAAAAAGCATATCCCTAAGTTTCAAAAATTTACAGTAAGATATCAAAATCTAATTTAAAAACATATACTGGACTGTTTTAATTCTTTTTTATAATGTAGTTTGAGATTAAATTATTATAATTAAGTATGTAAAATTTATACTATCAAAGAGCAAAATTCAGTGATTTTAGTCTATTTGATGTTTTGCAGTCACCCTTACCTAAGTTGAGAACATTTTTGTCAACCCCCCCCCAAGAATTACTTGTTAGCAGTCACTTCTGATACTTTCCTTTCCTTTTGTCCTTAAAACGAATCTACTTTATGTCTTCATGGATTGATCCAATTCTGGCTATTTCATGTAAAAGTAGTTGTAGTCTCTTATACTACGCTTTTCCATTGCTGGGATGAAATGGCTAACATTCACAACTTACAGGGGAGGTTTAATTTGGTTCATGGTTTCAGTCCGTATTTGGATAGCTCCAAGGAAGCAACCTGGTAGAAGCGTGTGGTGGAGCGAAGATGCTAATTTCATGGCAGCCCAAGGTAGAGTCCAAGGTGAGAGCCTGAGCAGAGATACATCCTCCTTGGGCAAGTCTGCCACTGTGACCTCCACTGGGACCGTATCCCAACAGCACATTCTCCTGGGAGCGCATCAGTGGATGACTCTGCAGAACAAAGTGCCCTCATGATTCAATCACCTTTCAATAACCTCACATCTAAAGTCAGGAAATATCAGGGGCATATTTTAGATCTAAGCCATTGCATTCAAAAGTTTGATGTCCATTTGAGTATGCAAATTATATGCATTGCATCCTCAAGAGCAGTCAAAGACTCAACAGTTTTATCATTATTCATAGTACAAGTGTAAAGTCTCTTCTAAGTTTCTTTTTTTTTTTTTTTTTGAGACAGGGTCTCGCTTTTGTAGTTCAGGCTGGCCCTGAGCTCAGCCTCAAACTCACATCACAGCAATCCTCCTGCCTCTGCCTCCCGAGTGCTGGGATTACAGGCATGAGCCACCACGCCCAGCACTGTGGTATGTGGTACTGGTTGCTGCTGGGGTGAGTCTCCACGCCCAGTATTGTTATGTGGTTACCAGGGATCGAACCGGGGTCCTTGCACTTGCAAAACAGGCATTGGAACCACTGAGCTAAATCTCTGGCCCCAAGTCTCTTCTAAGTTTCAAGGCAAACTTTTGGCTATGAGCCTATGTAAACATATATAAAGAAAGTTAAATGCTTCCAACATACAATGATCTAAGGCAAACATTCCCTTTCCAAAGGGGAGAAATGAAGGCAGAGAGGGGAAGCAGAGCAGAGAAAGAACGAAACCCAGCAGGGAAACCCAACCAGAAGCCCTGTAAATCTATGTCCAGCACCAGCTGGGGTGCCAAGTGTGAGATGTGAGTGCAAAAAGACCTGAGCAGTCCACCCTTGTGGCCTACATAGATTTTCCTTTGAGTAAGCACTATTCACTGCTCACGATTCTTCTCAGTAAATGTTCTGTGTTCCTGACATCTCCAACGTCCTGGGGTCTTCATTGCAGCTTTATTCTCACCCTCATTGTTTCATCTTTTGCTGTATTTGGTGCTACAGGCAGAAACTGCCACCCTGTCACCCTACATTTCCTAGCATTCCAGGACTTCCTTTAAAGTTCACAGATGGAAAGCCTCTATGATCCCAAAACTTTTGCATTTTACATGCTTATATGGGTGATGCCAAGATCTGCCACCAGTTTAAGTAGTAGTCTGGACCCCTTGAACCACAGCTTCAGTTACCTCTGAGTACCGAGATAGCTGAAAGCAGGAAAACTTTCACATGTGGCCCTGATGAGCACAGCACCCTGAGGCTCCTTTCAAAGGAGCTCATCTACTTCTTTCAGCCTACAATAGCTAGGGTCTGGTCAATTCCTGATATCCCTGTACAAAGAACTAGACTTTTTTAAAATGGTGCTAATCTGTTCATCAACCACAACTTCTGTGGCTCCAACTTTATTCATGGTTCATTTCTGGGCAAATTGCAAAATTTTCAAGTATTCTGGCTCTACTTTTTGCTCCAAATTTGACTGTAAACCTCATTAAAAACAGCCAGCAATACTCATATAATAGTCTAAATGTTATGTCTTGATATTTCCTCCACCAGGTTAATTAACCCTGCATTGTAAAATTTAGCTTCATATAAAGTCTTAGGACATGGGCAAAATGTAGACAAGTTCTTTGCTAAAATGTAACACATATGTCTTCTCTCTAGTTTCCAGCAGGGTCCTCATTTTCATCTGACACTTCATGAACCAATTATTCCTGTTTTCTGCCCTCCAGTCAGACATGCCCATTAAGCTCTGCTTATAGCCTGCTAGAGGTTTTCAGCCCACATCTACTAACTTTTCCAAACTACTCCTACAAACTGGTTCCAAAGGCTGGTCAAGAATATCACAGCAACAACTCCTTTGTTGTACATTTTCTACATTAGTTTTCCTGTTGTTGGGACAAAATATCAAACACATCCCACTTAAAGGAGAGATTTAACTTGGTTCATGATTTCAGATGGTTTAGTCCATGGCATTTGGCTGGCTCTAAAGCAGAAACATCATGGAAGAAAGGCACGGTCCAACAGCAATGTTAACTTCCTGGCAATGAGGAAGCAGAGAAGGCAAACAAGAGAAAAAGTGAGAGATATACTTTCAAAAGGCACAACCCCAGTCACCCATCTCCTCCCACTGGATACTAGCTCCTAACCATCTATTCAGTTTGGAACTCATCAATGGATTAATCTATAGGTAAGTATAGTACCCCCCCAGATACCAAAGCCCCACCTATGAACCCATGATCTTTTGAGGGTCATTTTTAAGTAATTTATTTTATTTATTTGGTTAGAGATAAGGTCTCCCTACGTAGTTTACGCTTGCTTTATGTAGCCTAGTCTGGCCTCAAACTTGAAGCAATAGTAGACATTAACTAAAGATGTCTTCATACTAAAAACACAGCATACACTCAACCATTACATTCAACCTGTAAGGTACAAAGCAAAGAAACAAAATGGAATATGAGACAAGCCAAGAAAACACCTCTGGAAACTGCTAACATCCCCCAAAGCTGATACATAGGACAGTGAAAGGAATAAAACTAAAAGCCATATACCTGAATTATTTTAAATACCCAATGGGAGATAAACAGATCAATGAGGCAATCGGCTAGCTTACAGAAGATATAAACAAAAATATGATGGGCCAGATGATCAAAATGATTAGCAAGTTTATAGAAGACACTAATAAAAAGCTCAAAGAGTTAAGCAAAATTATGCAAAACGAATGATGAGCATAGAAAAGAATTAGCATCCATAAAAGGGCTGTACATATTCCAGAGACTAAGCATGTGATTCAAAGCACGGGCAGCAGAAGTGACCAATGTGGGGTCAGAAGGCCAGAATTAGAAGAGAAGGCTATTATTTAGAAACTAATTAATGAGAAATACCTTAAAGACATGAAGAGCACATGAAAAATAGACCCCAAGCTTGTAGATGATGCAAGACTACATTTAGTTGGAATTAGTGAAAAATTATATGACATAAAAAGCAAAAATGACATTTAAAAATATATTTAGTGAAATAATAGCAGAAAACTTTCCCAATAGGCAAAAGATTTTAACATACAGGTGAATAAGGCATGAAGAACCTAAAGAGCCACAATCAAAAACAGAACTTCTCTAGGATATATTATAGCCACAGTCCAGGAAGTTCAATTAGAACACAGTATAAAAAGTAGATAGAAAAAAACAATAAATCACTTATAGAGGGTAACCCATTAGAATTACAGCAGACTACTCAGTACAAACATTTAAGGCCAGAAGATCTTGGAATGAAATATTTCCAATCTAAAAAGAATTTCCAGTCTAGGCTGAAATATTCTGCAAAGTTACCTTTCGAAGTAAATGGTGAAGAATGATACTTTCATAAGGAGCACCTAAAAAACTTCCTGACCACCATACAAACTCTGCACAAAAATTTTTAAGAACACACTAGAAAGTGACAATGAAGCTAACAATGAGAAAAGGTCTAACAGAGCGAACACTTCAGGTAGGGCCAGTAGTTAAGCAGAAGGGAAAGATGAGAAAACAGCGATGGGAAAATAAGGTAAGGCCATGACAGGAGTAAGTTAACGGCCCCCAGTACTAATTCTCAAGATGAATGATTTCTATTCCACAGTCAAAAGATACAGGCTGGCAAAATGGATTAAGGAATAAAATTCTAAAGTATGCTCTTTACAATAAACACATTTAACACAGAAAGAAACCCACATAATAAAAATCAAAACATACAAAACAATATAATGTGCAACAGGAACCACCCCCCCACAAAAGAGCAGGCACAGTTAACCTAAATCCAGACAAAGTGAACTTAAGCCAAAACCTATCAAAAGAGGCTTAGATGGTCACTACATATTGGTTAAGGGAACAATCACAGAGGAAGAGATAACAATTGTTAACATACATACACTGAACTACAGACACCCAACTTTCTAATATATGTAATACTTACATAAAAGATCAGTGGAATATAATATATGATCCAGAAATAATTTCAAGCACATCCAACTATATGATCTTTGAAAAAGGGGCTGAATATACACACTGGAGAAAAGATAACTTCTTTAATAAATGGTGGGAAAACTGGCTCTCCACATGCATAAGATACAAGCTAGACCCATATCTCTATATGCTAATCTGAAAATCAAAATGGATTGACCAACTAAATGTTAAAGCAAAAATAATTAACCTATGTCAGAACAAAACAGGTAAAACTTTTGAAGTCAGTGGGCAAGGATTTCCTGAACAGCACCCTGATTGAACAGGAAATAGTATTGAGAATCAATAAATGGGATTATATCTAATTAAAAAGCTTTCATACAACAACGAAAAAACCCAACAGTGAAAAGACAACCTACATAATGTGCAAGACTTCTTGACAGCTATTCCTCGCACAGAGGGATAATACTTAAGAGTATATAAAGAAATAAATATTATACCTCCCAAAATAAGACTCAATCAAAAAATCAGCAAATAAAATGAATATACATTTTATAGAAGTACAAAGAGCTAATAAATACATGAAGAAATGCTCAACATCACAGGCCATTAAAGAAACGCTAATTAAGACAACACCGAAAGACCAGGGATTTAGCTCAGTGGTTCCCGCACCTACCCCGCAAGTACAAGGTCATGAGTTTGATTGCCAGTGCCAAAAGGGAAAAAACAAAACAAAACATTGAGATGCAATCTTATTCTGGGGAGAATCGCTAACATCAAGAAATCAAAGAATAACAAATGCTGATGAGGCGGTGGGGAAAAAGAAACCCTTCTGCATTGTTGGTGGGAATGAAAACTAGTATGACTACCATGGAAATCAGTAAGAAGATTCTTCAAAAAACAAAACTAGAAATTCTTGTCTCAGCTCTTCCCCTTTTTGGTTACCTTCTCAAGTTAAAGACATCATATTATAGTGGCACATGCATACCCATACATATAGCACAATATTTCATAAACAGCTAAATCTTGGAAGCAGCCTATATGTTCATCATCAGATAAACAGACACATAAAATGTGCTATTTGTATACAACAAAGTACTACTCTGCCATAAAAAGATAAACTTGAGACATTTGTATGAAAATGAATGTATCTTGAGACTATAAATTGAAATAAATCTGACACTTAAGCTTTTTATATACCACATGGTTTGTCTTACATGAGAAATCCAAATTAAAAATAAAGAGCAAAATAAAAGACAATAAGAAGCAGGGAGATGCTTTTTTTCCAAAAGGAAATGGCATCCAGAGATGCAGAGATGGAAGGGAGAGAAAGGGCATGAAAAAGGACTAAAAATGATATAATGATATACACATCTGTGTGTCTATATACATTTTAGGATTAGCTTGTCCATTTCTAAAAGAAAACTAGCCAGTGGAATTTTCAGAGATTATAAAGAATCTGTAGACCGATTTGTGAAGTATTGGAACCTTAAATTTTTTTTCTACTTATTTAGGTCACCTATAATAACAGTCTACTGATGTCAAATTTTAAAAGTTCAAAATGAAAACTGTGAAATGTTTAGAAAACCAAGTATTACACTAATGACTACTTATAATCATCACCCCACTTCTAGGCATCAAACTCAGGACCTTATGCCCTTGAGGTAGGTGTGGTGTCACTGGCCTAAATACCCCACTGTGTAATCTTCTTTTGACTTTATTTGCAAGGTCTCATGCTAAACTACATTCTGCCTGCTAGCTTTTCACACATTATCCTAATTTTATCCTATATTATACTTTTTTTATAAGTGCATTTTCCAGAACTGCATTGATATGTAAAAAATAATTATGAAGATTGTTTTACATTTGAGAAAACCAGATATAAAGCAAAACACAATTTTTCTTAGAAAACAAAGGAATTCTTAATGTCAAGGTCAGTTATTTTTCCACAGCGAAAATAAACTAGTAAAATTTAAGTGCCTGGATTTTATTTGAATTCTTTATACACACACACACATATATTCACTGAAGGAAAAAAGTAAATTTATATATTTCCACCAGATGGATGATATGTAACCATTTTTTACTCCAAAAGAACTTAGCAGTTTGAACACTAGCTAAAACTTGTCAATTGTATTCTGATTACTATCCTGAAACATTACACATATGTCAGGATGCTTATACACCTTCCACTGAAGTGTTAAGTCCCACCTTGGGTCTGTCCAAGGCTTCCCATGGGCTTCCAGAGACTATTTACCTTCCTTTTTTTGGCGGAGTACATTTTAAAAATCACATTTAAAATGTCTACTCAATTATGTACTATGTGTGAAAGTAAAATATAGAGGAGATCACTGCTACATCTAGTGGCAGCACGATGCCATTTTTTTCTGTCTCCTAACAATCTTCTGGGGCAGTTATTTGGGGAATGAGCCATAATCTGGGTTCACAAAACCTATTTAGTATACTACATCAATAACTGATAAGAAAGCAAGTGATTCTTCAGGTAAAGAGATATTGGCTAAAATTAATAACGATAGTTAACTGCCGATAAGTTGTTATATGGTGCTAACTCAGACCTAGTACTGAAAAACACCTTCTTTACTACCTTGTGCCATATTTATGTTCCAGAATAAATAACAGACATGGACTACTCCTAACTTAGGTTAACATTTATTTACTTCCACATTGTTGGAGAATAAAAGAACAATCTTATGATACACAGGAAATTAATTTCAAATCTCAAAGTAAAGATCATGAGCCTAAAAACAAAACAGCACTCAGGGTCCCTGGGAAGCAGTCACTGAGGGAGTCAGGACAGCAGCGTCTGCACTTGATGCGGCGATCTGTGCAGGATGCTCTCTGGCTCCTTGTACTCGTTGGTTGGGTCCATGACAGCTGCATACACTTCACCGTAGGCTCTGCAGACCAGCTCTGTGGACTGCTTCACGATCTGTTCTCTGTTGATGACAAAGTATGAGCACATAAGCTGTAAGCAAAATATTCACTAAGCATTATAAGAACACTTTGAATGACTAAATTTTATTTCTATATTTATCACATCACCACTATTTGAAAATCATCACACAACTACACACATTAATTTCTTGATTTTGAATGTTTATGACTTATTGAAATCTTCCTCATTATTATACAGATATTCCAGGGAGCGACTGTGAGTTTTTTCATTCACTGCACTATCTTTAAATAGTGCCTGGGATATACACATGCTCCTCATTTATGACAGGGTTATCCCTGATAAAACCAATATAAGCTATAAATATTAGAAGTTGCAAATGCATTTAATAAGTTGATCTACTGAACATTACAGCTTAGCCTACCCTCTTAAGCATGCTCTGAACACAACATTAGCCTAGAGCTGGGCAAAGTCATCCATCTTACTCTGTCACTAACTGAAGCCATTCTATAATCCAGTATTGGATATTCCATGCCAATTGCTAAACAAGTACACTGCTGTTTTACCTTCATAATCTGTGAGTCTGACTGGGAGCTTCAACTTCCTACTGTTCAGCATCATAACAGAATATCATACTGCTAGTGTAGGAAAAGATCACAATGCAGACTCTCTACTGAAGGCATATCACTTTCACACCATCATAAAGTTAAAAAATCGTAAGTCAAACCATTGTAGGTCAGGAACAAATTACAGACTGTTAAGCTATGATCCAAAACTAGTGTACCAATTCCGCAAAAATGATTAATACCACCCTCACCTTAGATAAGGAATATTCAGCTAGATAAAAACCCTAGAGGTCCTACACTATTGCCACATATCCTAGACTTTTCTTCTTCTCTACGTCACCCCTAAAATGTCATACAGTGCTTGGCTACAACAAATTACAGCACCCTGCAGTTCCACAAAGGAACATTAAAGAACGATGGCTAACGTCTTGCGAATGTTTTAAAAATTAACCAGCTAGATCACTGAATCTGCACCACTATCTCCATGTCGTCCTATTTGCTTCCTTTCATCCTCACTCATCTACATGTGTGTCATTGTCACTAAACCTGGTAAACAAAACACTGCCTCCAGTTTCCTGATTTTTTAGAAACACTTACATCAAAAGTATCTTTTAAACTCTACTCCCAACTGTACTTTTATTACAATGCTTCCTATTTCTGCTGATGGCATAACTGTGTCCGGTCACCCCTGGCTTGGAAGACACAGAAGAATTGTTGTTTGGTCTTCCATATTCATGATCCTTTACATCCAATGCTGCTAGATACATCTTTCGGAAGGAGACATTATGTCTCTGAACGGGGCTCAGTGGTTTCCTTCAAGAAGCTCACTTCAGTCCTGTTGTGCTCACATTTTTACTTGCCTAAAACATCTTTCATCACTTTAAATACTTTTAATGTTCTGCAAAGATGTATTTTCTTATCTACAATGTCTGATCTTCAGTTCTAGAAATGATCACTTCTTTTTTGAACATGCATAGTACTTTCTGTTCCTCTCCTATGGCATTTATCACTCCTAATAAAGTGCCTACATTTTCTTGTATCTTTATACCTTTATGCTAGGAGAGGGGTAGCTCCACATCAAACCTATGTAAAACTGCAACGGAACCCAATTTCAAAATGTACCTTTAAAAAATTTAGTATTACAGAAATAATGATGTTTTCATCTCAGCTATCCTGCAAAATTTTGAGTAACTTGATATTATTTACATTCATGTGTCCCTTATGACTCTAAATCTGTCCAAACACCCACTGAATTGTTGGAGAAAAATAACTTTTTATAAAGTTAAGGAGTCCTATTCTTGGCTCACAAATCATTATTCTGTTTCATTAAGTTGTGGGGTGATTATTTCAGGTTGATATTTTTCTCCAGTCAACTATACACATATGACAGGTCAGACTCACATAAGAGCACTAGTGGGTGGTGCTATAGCTTGTGTTTAGATGTCTCCCAAGCTTCATGCTTTTTCAGAGATGGCTGAATCAACAGTGTGTGACTGATTCATGGTGGGACTAGACCTGACGGCACTAGGTCAAGGCAGTGTGACCCTCCCTAAATAGTCTGAATAAGATAAAAGGAGTAGGATGAGGCTATTAAGATGCCCTTCTGCTTTTGCTATCTTGTGTGTACCAGGCTGTTTCTCCCCATGCTGCCCCTCTGCCACCCACCCTGACTCCGAGCCAGCTGATTATAGACTGCAATCTCTGCAAACTGTGAGCCAGATAAACCTTTCCCTTCTAACTCTGGGTGTTGAGTATTTTGTTTTAGCAACAAAATAAAAGGATCTACGCAACAGTAAATTCAGAAGTCATTGTCATGGGCCCATCATTAATAGAAAATGTTCTTTATGCTGTTTTCTAGGAATTATGTTTGTTTAACAAAATAGTAATAGCCAAAATACTATATTTGTAAAGCTATCTACGGAATTACATGTCTATGGTCTAGAAAGGAACCTTAACAACTGGATGGAACAGGGAGGGAAGCACGGTTCACTTACAAGCTTAGATCATCAGAATCTTATTTTGATGGGATCCTAAGCTCTCAGTACATTAAAGCAAACTGATAATTTTTCAAAATTTGCTAAAGCTTCCAAAATGAGGACAGGTAGAAAGATGACGCACTGAATAAATTCTAAGCAGAGGGAGGTGACCAATGTTATTGGCTGCATTACCTTTCTCATGGAAGAAATTAGCAGAAACTAGTTTGGAAATCTACTTAGCTAGATGAGGCCTCAAGATATTTTTTAATCTACTTTAATTTCCTACAACTAATTAAACTTAACAATGAATTCACTAAAATGACGCAAAAATCATTTTTCATAAATGAAACAGCTGAAAAATACTACAAGCCAGCATTTAAAAATATGCGAAACAAATATTTGATAACCATTTTGGAACAAGTTATATATAAGATTTTAAAAATTTTAGTTCCTGAAGGAGTAACAGATTTGGGGAGTATATAAAGTATTTATTATATTTCATACTCTGAAATCTACATACAACCTGAATATAGTATATGGATAGACAGTATAGAAGAACACAGAAATAAAATTATTCCTTCTTAACTGAAGTTTAAAGTCAAAATAAGGCACACTAATGAAAATTAAATGTAATTTTAAAAAATTGGTAAATATATGACTTATCAAAAATTCTGAAATAGTGGATTTTTCTTTTAAAAACATGAGTAAATAAAATTAAGCCAATAAAACCAAACAAGAATTTTTAATTTATTTCAAATTCTGAGTTTTGATGGAAAAGAGCTTCCTTATTCCATTCCTCTGTTTAAGAAGGTAAGGAAAGGATTAAAAACTTAACATGGCATTCTGGGGAAGATGAAGAGATACTAAAGTTGGTAGAGAACAAGAAGGATTTCAGATGCTGTTCCCTCTGCGCTATCTGCTGGCTGCCCAAACCAGAAGGACAGGAAAAAGGGAAAGTCAGGTGTAAGTCCTTATGTTCATTTTCACAAAATCTTTTCTACTGAATTCTTTTTTTCCGTTTTTTAAAATTCAAATCTTTATTGGTACATTATGAATACACATCATTATTGCATTCAACATTGAGAGTTTGTACCAGAATATGACACGACATCTCATTTTTCCCCTTCCCTCCCACCCAGCAACCCTCCACCCCCATGTACAGAAGCTTTGTATCCTTTTTCTTTATTACTGTCATATTCTTTTTCCCCTCGTTATTTAATCCTACACCAGCTTTCCTTTTAAATATTTTCTATTTCACAATATTAACTATATATACTACAACTCATTTGTATCTTCATTTTCTCATACCAGTGAAAAGACATGATATTTACACATCTCTGACCTATTTATTTCAGTTATGAGGATGTCCTCAAGGTACATCCATTTGAATATGAATGGCTCAATCTTATCATTTTTAATGGCAGAATAATACTACGTTCTATAAAAGGACCACATCTTCTTTATCCAATCTCCAGTTGATGGACATTTTGGTTGTTTTCAAGATCTAGCTATCACAAACTGAGCTGCTATTGAGGACACAGTGGAGATAAAATGGCACAATGCAGGAGTGACTGTCACACAACCTGAGTTCTAATGGAAGCTCTGTCATGCACTATTTCCCTGAACTTTCAGGACTAATTTCTCCACTGAATGCAAAATACATACCGAGATAATCTTTGTAAGAAATTTTCTTTTTTAAAAAAATTATTAAAATAAGCTTTTAAATTGTACCTTTTCAGTTGAGAATGAATATTTTAATGAACACTTGCTGTAAAAATAAATCTCTCTCTCTCTACACACACACACACACACACACACACACACACACACACACAAACAAACACACACACATGCACACACACAGATACACATGGATACAATTACTTTGAGGAACTGGATTCCCTAAATAATGATATATAATAACTAGCCAGGCTAGTTATTTGTATATAAGTGGATGCTTCTGTAGTACTAAACCAGTTTTACTGTCTTATGTTTTATTATTCTGCTCTTTTTATGTCTACTAGTAATTACCATGTAAGTTTAACCTTTATTTTTAAAAGTACCTATAAATATCTATCCACCCATCCATCTATCTATCTATCTATCACACTGCCTGTTTTCCTGCCTGGTATCTTCATCCAGATTATCTTGGTAATCACTAATATGTATGAAACATGCAGTTTCAAATAATGGTGAATCATTACAACAACAAACATTCAATGTTCAAACTGGAAAATTTTTATGTATTCTCTAATTAAATGCAGAATGATGAAAAAATCATCTCAGTTTAGTCACTGTGCTTTTGAAAACTTGGAAAGTCTTCTCTACTGATCATTCTGTGAAAAGCAATTTTCTTTTCAGCAGAATATGATGACTACTGGTTCCCACACAGGCATCCACCTGCTTTATGAGCAATCAAAGCCACAGGTGATGGATGGAGAATAGTTTCTATAGCTGTGCTCTTAAGAGGACCAAAGAATTGCAAAATGGTTGCATAAACAGGGAAAAATCTTCCAGTTTAATAAGGCAGGGATGGTGAGCTTATGGCACAAGTGCAGCAGCTAGCTGTTTGTTATTACTGAAAACTCGAAAGGCTCACTATCTCTTATACAAGGAAAGATCATATACCAAGTTAGAGCATTAATTTCCTGGGATCTTTGTTCTCATAAAATATACTTGGTATTAACTTCTTAAATGGTGTTCTCTTGTCTTTGCATAGGTTAATAATCGACCCAATGCAAGAAAAACTTCCAAAAGTTAAGAACACGACACATAACAAAGAAGGAACATAAAGTTGGAACAAAAATCTAATAATTCATTAAATTAGGAAACTACTAAGATGGTAAAACTGGTTCATATACTATTTGAAGGAACTGATTGTTTATAAACACTATTGGTGGGAACATAAACTGGTACAGCCACTCTGAAAATCAATGTGGAGAGTTCTCAAAAAACTGAAATTAGAAATCATATTTGATCCAGCTATTCCACATCTAGGATCTTCTCAAGAGTCAAAGACATCTTGCTACAGTGATACACACAACCCCATCTTTATAGCAGCACAACTCTTAATAGCATAAAGTTGCATAAATATCTATCAGCAGATGAAAATGTGTCATTTACACATAAAGGAGTATTATATTGCTGTAAAGGAAAATAAATTTAACTCATTTGTAGGAAAATAGATGTTCCTTGAAACCACAATGTTAAATAAATAACTAAGACACAATAGCTTACATATCATGTAACTTCTCTTAAATAAGAAACCCAAAGTATATATAGTATTTTTTAAAAAGACACGTAATAGGAAACAGGGACACAGATTGTCTGCAAATGGGAACAGAATCCAGGTGGGGGGTTATAACAAAAAAATTAATGTACATTAAGTACATGATCTACTCTTTAAGATGAATATGAACTGTACATACTACAGATATGTACTAATAAACAATTGAAAGGAAAAGGAAACAGGCTATATATAAAACAAGTTAATGTGCTAAGGTATGGGAGAAATCATACACTTTGGCACTATCTTTTCTACAAAATAATGTCCTGTAGTTTAGGAACTTTAATCAATAGTAAACAGAATAAAAAAAGGTACATTCCTCTCAAATAATTCCTGTTGGGCTTAACAATGATTCAAAACAGCACTAAAGGGCTATGTTGTCCTTCTAGACCTCATTTATTTTATCTCTAAGTTTTAGAGAAATTCAACATTTCTTACATTTAGAAGCAGGTTGCTATACGTTATCATATATCAAACATATAACAATCATGCAGTTAATTTTCTCTTAGAGGCAAGAAAACAGAATGGAGGGAGATCAGCTTACTGCACAATGACACAGCTGGTCACATTTTTCAGTTATTTGTACATATTCTACCATGAGATAGTCAGTTTGGCCCGTTACAAAAGTTATAGTGCAATTGTACCTTGATATTATGGTAATATTATAAATTCTAAAACTCTTAATAAAGATTAATATAGAGCCACATGTAAAAATCATTTTCATTTTCAAGTATGTTCATAGAAATTGTGTTTTAAATAATTAATACAAGCCCTGCACTAACAAATGAACTGCTTACTTTTAGAATCACTGAGCTTGTCATTAATCTGGACTTTAGGATTTTCGTTGCCATAACAACATGATATAATTTTCATTAACATAAACCTGGGATTTCTAAAAATAGCTTATTTTAACTTCAAGTTTCTGTGATCACTAAAATTGAGCTCTATTATAGCACCACAGTTAAGAGTGCAATTAAGTGTACCATAAGAGAAAAGGCATTAATGATTGAAGGCTGAAAAACTAAAACGAGAATATGACAATATACTTAAAATAGTGATTATAATTATATTTTTATTTATCACATTATAAGCATCAGAAATGTTACAACTTAGCTTTTCAGCCCAGGTCAGATGAATGCCTCTTAGAAGTGAAATTTAAACATACTTTATATAAAATCAAGGAGTCTCACACTAGTGTTACCTATTACCATGCCACATACGAAATATCTCTGAGCTTTCTTTAAGGACAATAAAGTAATGTACTCTTGACATAATTATAAAAATACAATATATCTATGTTGAAGAAAATAGATTCAGGAATCGGTAATAATACACTCAAAGCTTAGCTCTGCTTCTTACAAATGGATGGACTTCGGTTCATCTGTTTAAGCAATGTCCTCTGAAAATAACAATCGACCTTACAAATTCATTGAGAGAACTGAGAATCCACGAAAGACTCTGGCTGAGGAGTTTACATTAGATTATTGCATAGAGTGTGGTGGGTGAGTCAGGGTAAAAACACAAAGGCACAAATACTAACATGACAATCCAAGCACACAGGACGCCACCATGGGTGAGAATATAACTGCAGACACGCTGAAAAATGATCAGAGGCCTTTCACATATGTTGTTCTAAATAACAAAACAGCTCCATGGGAATTTTGGTTGGAGTTCTGTTGAATTTACAGACTGATCTTATCTACTAGTGAATTTCCCATCTATGTACTGAATATGACCATTATTTCCTATCTTCTTCCAAGGTTTTCCATAAATTTTTAGTTTCTTCATGTAATTTTCCAGATGTACTTTCATTTTTCATTATGTTACAACTAAATATTGCTGGTATACAGAAAATATGGTAATTTTTATGTTATCTTAAATCTTTCCAAGTAACAATTCTTTAAAATTTATGACTTTATCAATTGTCTCATTTTGTTTTTAGATATAAACATCTAAAATTAATGAGTCAATTCTTTTCAGTAGTTACAACTAACTTCATTTTATTCACTAGAAACTCAAGTAGTAGAGATGACAGTGTGCCTGCCTTATTTAGAACTTTAATAAAAATGTTTCTAAAGTTATATCATTAACTATGATATTTGTTGTATATTTTCAGTGTTTCAACAGAGTTACACAGTATTCTATAATTGCTTTATATAGTAAATTAAAGTAAGGCTTCTCTTTGTAACCTTTGCCATTCCATAGTATTCTTAATACAATAGCATATTTGATTTATCTTTATTAAGGAGATTTTACATCTTAAAATTTCATACATAGGATTTTAAGTGTAACTTTCAACCGTACTAAATATTTCCTTTGAATCTTTTAATATTCATCTTGGGTTCAAATTTGTCTGCTCATACAGCTGCTCTTGTTATCTTCCTGTGTCACTGACTTAACGGTCCTTTATAAAGAAGTGCTCAGGTCCTTCATACTCTACTAATTTTCTGTCTGCCTTTTCATTTTATCCATTATCGAGTGTCGGTTATACATGTATGTGTATATAACTGTGATTGGTGATGCAGGTATGCTTCCTCAATTCTGTAAGGTTAAAGTTCATGTTATTTGAGGCTCTGTTTTTAGATACATACTACTACACATTCTTCACAAATTGATCTCACAATTATTGTGAAGTGTTTCTCCTTCTCTGTTATTATTACCTTCCCTACAGACACATTTTTCCGTATTAATAAAGCTATTCCACCTTTATTCCAGCTTTATGATGATTACTGCTTACATGGCATATCTTTTATCATCCTTTTATTTTTAAATGGTCTGTGTCTTTGTATCTGAATTGAATTTCTTATAGGCAGCAGGTAGTTGGGCCATTCTTTTTCATTCAATCTAATGATCTCTGTTTTTTATTGGAACATGGAATTGTTTAAAGTCTTGGTTTTTCTGGGGTCTCCAGAACCATCCAAGTTCTAGTTGTTTTTCAGTTCACAGGTTTCCCATAATTGTTTTTTCTCCAATAATTATAGAAGAAAATATCATCCCGATTTCTTTTATAACAAAGAGAAAATAGTTCCTTCAAGGTATAATCTTCATTTCTAGTACAAAAAATAGAGAGACTCTTGAAGAAAAGAGTTCTCAAATTTCATCTATTTTCCTGTAGATTCATCCTAGGAAGTATCTATAACCTTTTACTTTACTAAATTACTTAAAGAAATTACTCAATTCACTAAGCAAAGACATAATGGAAACAGATGCTATACACATAATTGTGATTTCTATTGTACTAATTCAATTTTATACCACTTACCGTGAACAATGGAGTTTAGAATTTAAAAATAATAACACACTCCTAATTCACCTGAATAAAGGAAGAGAAAATTCTTTAAAACAATTTTCTGTTTTAATTCTTTCCTCCCATCCTACTGATTTTATAGTCTTGCTTCCAGGTTAGGTAAGTTAATTCCTTAGTTTATTCCAAGGCTGAGGTATTCAATCAAAATCTCCTGTGAATGTCAGTCAAATTACAAGAAAGAGGGAAGGGGCCGGGGATTTAGCTCAGTGGTTCCAGCGCCAGTCTTGCAAGTGCAAGAGCCCGGGTTCAATCCCTGGTGACCACAAACTATACTGGGCGTGGAGACTCACGCCCAGCAGCAATTAGTACCACATAACACA
Source organism: Petromus typicus (assembly GCA_004026965.1). Lineage (NCBI taxonomy): Eukaryota > Metazoa > Chordata > Mammalia > Rodentia > Petromuridae > Petromus > Petromus typicus. The sequence continues at coordinate 33,196 of PVIR01001455.1, read as the reverse complement.
GTGCCAGGTGTGGTGGCTCATGCCTGTAATCCCAGCACTCGGGAGGCAGAGGCAGGAGGATTGCTGTGATGTGAGTTTGCGGCTGAGCTCAGGGCCAGCCTGAACTACAAAGCGAGACCCTGTCTCAAAAAGAAAAAAAAAAAGAGAAAGAGGGAAGAAGAGCAATAGAACGGATCCAAAGTACTACTACCGAGGAGATAAGTAATGTTTAGGATAGAATACTAATAAAACAGGCAAGATTTAAAATCATTTACTAACTATGGAGACTGTAGAGGAATATACATGCAAGATAAAAGTCTGAGCAGTCAATTTGGATCCCCAGAGGTACTGAGGCAAGAGGAACTAAAAACTATAGATTAAGAAAAGTAGATCAGTTAGTCTTGATAACTTTTTTCAAATAAAGTATACGATATTTAAAATATGTGAATATTTCCCAGAGAATCTTAAGACCAAAACACTTACTTCACTGTGGCACTTAGAAGAAAGTTGAGCTGTGGCATTAATAGGTTGTCTGGGGCTGACAGGTAACGATCAAACTGGACCTACAGGAAGGAGAGGAATGTAAAACATATCTGCTAAAAACATCTTAAACATAACCATCTCTTTCAAGGATTAAATCTTGGCAAAGTCCTATATTCCAAACAGATAGTTCTTTTTATTCAAATGAATATTTATTTAACTAAAACACTCTAAAGCTTTCAACTTTTTAATGCAGTCAATATTAGTAGTATCTTTTAAAATTCGGAATCCAAGCCACTCATTTGAATCTTCCTGGCACTTACTGTAATTGATAATCTGTTAATCTGTTCTTGAGTCCATGGAGAGTCAACTACTATTTCTTAAGTCACTACCATTACAAAGGTTCTATGTTAAGTAATGAGATTACAATGGTAAGAACCAGAATGTAAGCTTCAAAGTGCTTACATGCTAGCAAGAGAAGTATTAAACAGCTAATAAGGTAAATAATTACATGGTTATAAACTGTGTTAAATGTCAGAATGGAAAAAAACAAAGCACTATGAAGTGCAGATGAAGGGCCTGTCCTCCCTGTGGAAAGGATGCCTGCAGTGAGACACTGAACAGCAGACATGCACAGAAGCTGGATGCAAAGAGCTTGAGGAAGCGAAATGGCTAGATGTGCAGAGATATCAACTCATCTGTATTTTTTTCAAAGGACTTTGTTACAACAAATGTATTATCAAACTCAAAGTAGTTAAGTAAGGGCTTAACTTGATTTGGGTTTTTACTTTTGGCCATAGCACAAAGAAAGCAATAAAAGACTATAATGGTTGATGCGATGCCACTGAGGACATAGCTTGTTATACCACGTTAGACAACAAGAGCAGCCAAAGTGGACAGAAGGTAGATATTTGAGAAAGCCAGTGTAAAATCATCAGGCCTTAGTTCCTGACTAGAAAAGGAGGACTTTCAGATTTTGAATCTGCATAAACTGATCTCCATCATTATCATAAAACATGATTTTCTTCTTTATCCATTTATTTAGTTATGCAGTAACTGTAGCCCTTACTAGACTGTGTCTAGTTTTACCCAATTTCTTAGCATGATGTCTAGAAAACCATAGATACTTGGTTAGTAATAGTTGAAATGATAAATGTGTAGATGTTCTTATTATTATCAAACTTAACATTTGGAAGAAGAATTGGTACAGATATCCTTAATTAAAATGCTTTTGACATCTCTCATTTACAAGTAACAAACATCTGTAAATAACACCATAGATTACCTACAGAGCCCAACCAAGACCTTTCTTTAGAGACATAATTTATGTAACTTACTTGTTTTTAAAATTAAGAGTAGGCACATGAATCTTTTTAATATTTAAAGATACTTTGTAGGCTGTTTTATAGATTAATTATGTTTTAGGAGAGAAGGAGAAACAGAGGGGGAAACACATTTAGTGGGAACTAAGTAATGTTATCAATAGGAGTAAATACGTAACTTCATTTTGTGGGTATAAAGACATGACAAAATTTTTGTATAGCGTGGTAAGTTTATACATAACTTTCTCTAAAACATTTTAAAATTAATCTATAATTTATTTTTATTTGAACTTAATATCTTTTTGTATTTTTATAATTTTTGCTGGTATAGTTTTTGTTTGATATATGAAAGTCATGATTACTATATCTGCATATACAGTGACTTTTACTATGATTATGTCCTTTATACTATAATCTAAATTCTACTCTAATATTAATATGGTCAGTTCTACCATATTATTTACACTGTATCTGGAAAACTCATTTCTTTAATTATTTTTAGTTCTGGAAGATGACATTTTTAGTTCTGCAAAGCCTTGGGATTAAAAAAAAAGTGCTACAGAATTATTTATGAAAGTCAAATCACTTTCATCGCAATCTTATGTAAATACCTTAAACACTTATGATAGATGGGATAGTGGAAATTACATGCCCGCTGGCTTTGGAAGCTGACCTTTGAGGCCGAATGTGACGGTCACAAAGATTTAAAAGGTCAATTAGGAAAGATACTTGGCATGGTCAGTAAAGGTTAATGGCTGTAGTTGTTAATTCATTGTTATTATTATTACTACTGTTCAGTAGTACTGTACTGTATAAAAATTTTTAGTGTTATACAATAGAAGAATACACATATATACAAACCATATTCTTAAGACAAGGAAACATATTACAAAAAGTAGTGTTTATGCAGAAAGGAAGGCGTGAGCTGTTCAGCTAAGAACAAGGTAATATAGAGAATTTCACACTCAAAAATAAGATTATCTTGAATCTGATTTCAGGCACTAGCTCAGGATGACATCAGAAACTATAAATTAGGGATCATGGCAGTAACAAGACTTTGCTAGAATATAGCCTGACTTCTTCCACATCTGTCATTCTTTTTTCTCCATTAGATTAGTAATAAAACTCTGAAAACAAAGAAATCCTAAATAGTAATAATTAGCTAACAGGATATGGTAAAATATTATTGTTAAAAAATAAGTTTAGGCCTGTTCAATTAAAGCAATACATATTCAATTATTACTGGACCCAATATGAACATGGTACATCAGAAATAAAAATTACCATCCTTAACAAAATTAACAGATAGCACAAGATGAAGACTATCATTTGATAGAGAATTATGTTGAACACTACATAAGGTACTTACCATTGCAGCCTTTAGTGCCACAGAGTCTAAATTGGGCAAATTAGCTAAACAGCCCTATTAAAAAAAAAAGTGAAAAAAATGGGGATATACATTTTAGTTACTTATATCCAACAGCCCACTGGTAGATTCCCCAAGTTTGGAAAACCACTGAACCATTTCCAAAGAACTCAAGTGTCATCTCTTCAATGTGGTGAGATCAGGGACTGAGATTCTTAGGGAGTAGGAAGCACGTAAGTTTACAACAATGGAAATATCATGACACTTCGGATTTACTTATATGCAAAAAAAGCAGGCAATGAACCAGTTGGAGGAGATACAGAGGATAAAGACTTTCAGAGAATTTTACAATACACAGCAAGGCAGAAGAATTAGGTGCCACTGGTTTAAATTTGCTTACTACTTTAGTGAAAGTGACTTCGAATATTGTCATTGAAGAGTTCTTGGGCTAAAATACACTTATCATTAACATCCTTAAAAACAGCTCTTTGCTTTTTTAAAGAATGTTGGTTTATCTGATGTTTTACCATTCCATTATCATAGTTTCACTGGTGTTCCATAATTTAACAAGTTCCTGTAGTGGCCCTCAGAAATAATTACTTTTTCTTTAATGATTTGTTAAATTAAAAAGAGTACAAGTGCTATTTTTACAGTATCCTATGCATTCAATTACCTGATAACAAATGTAAGACTTTGGAAAACTTACCAGTACAATATTCTATACATTTTGTGATACTAATTTCTATGTATTTTCATTACTTTAATCAAAATTATTTGTAGTAGGAGGGCAGTTAGTATTTTGGGAGACTCTTACTACAGAAATCTCAGTCAGTCACCTAAGAACCACACATGCCTTCTCTCAAAGTTGAGAACAATTCTGCAACATAGATACTGTTATTACCTCCAAGCCACAGTGGAGCAAATGGACACAGAGATGTGAGTCACTTTCCCTGGGAAGACATAGCTAACAGCAACAGAGCCAAGATTCAAATCCAGAGTCCACCTAGAAATCACAACTAAAGCAGCCAACTGCTCAGATTAGTAACAGACATCTTACCTGTTCAGGTTTATGTTGCTGCACAGTGTTGTAGATATAACTCAGGCCTACTCGAGTTAAAACATAAGAGGCTTGCTCATTTATAAGTGTGTCCAAATGTGCTTCAATCTAAAATAAAACATAGAAAAAGAAACTTTGAAAAAGGAATAACCCCGATGAGACTAGAAAGAGACTACCCTGGAGGCTCAGCTCATCTGGCTTTTCCTCAGGGTGACACAGGTCTTCGAAATGAAGTGGCTCTGTAAAGTCTAAGAAGGAAATGATAGGGCAAGAGATGTATCAAGTTATTGAAGGCACAGGATGGCTTCTATAACAGAGGCTTTTTCTTCTCCCAAAGAGGAAGTTCTAAAGGGAAGACAAAGTCTTTAAAAAAAAAAGCATTCCAGGAATAATTATTAGCCAAAAATATGAGTTGCTTCTCAGCTCTTTTAAGAACTGATATTATGCAGAACGTGAATGTTAGCTCCAACCATGTAAAATAGAATACTTAGAAAAATGAGGGCCGGACTCCTTGGCCTCCCAACCCTCCAAGGTGCTGGACTAACTCAACGAATCAAGCCAAACATCTGGAGAAGCCTGGGGGAAATCTCACTGCAGCTGAGGAAGTAAATTTCCCTGAAGATTAAGCAGGCCTATGACAAGCAGGGGAGAACTAAGGCCCCAGTAGAACCTTGGCCCTAAGATTTCAGGTTGAGGTTCAAGAATGAACTAAGAAGATGCAGCTAAAAGATACTGTGCTTTCCTTGGAGAAGCCACCTAATCTAACTGAGGACAGAAGGCAATGATGAAGACTTCTTGATTGATTGAAGCATTTCCTAGCAGCAAGAAGCCTGCTCCTTCCTTGTTTTTGCCTGCCATGGGGTCACTGGTGGGGGCTCGAGAGAAGTAAGAAAACTCCTACTGGAGAATGGAGAAAGAGGAACTTGAATGATCTGTTGGTACAACACTTACTGGCAATGTCAATAGAGTAATAAAGAATTTCCCAAGGAGATTTGTGGCGAGAAAGCTGAAATACATGTGGCAAGTCCAGCTGATATATTCAACTGGGAGAGTGGGGTGACCAAAGACATAAACTGGAATAAACAAACTCAACACATAGATGTAGCAGCTGAATATGGAACATATAAGAAAGGCAGATAACATAATAAACACTAAACACTTGATATATCTGAACATATTAAAAAAACATTTAGACAAATATCAGAGATTGAACTAGTGACAAATACAAAAAATTTTCAAGTTTTTTAAATGTTAATTCCATAGAAAACAAAAGCGTTATTCAAAAAAGGACAGCAATTTTCATTATATGGCTAAACTTTCAAAACTATTTACAGGGTAAAAATAATCTACAATATTACAAAATTTTATCACTGGAATGATGATAAAATTCTAAGTATTTCCTCTGTGTGTGTGTGTGTTTGTGTGTGTAGCAAAGAATTCTATTTTTGATGTCCAGAATGCTGATTAATATGTTCAATCCAAACAAAAACTTTTAAAAATCTGTAAGTAGCAATACACAAAGCCTTTAGTTATAAATATCAAAAGAACTATAAGAACTGAAGGAGCAAGGCCTATAATTTCTGCACTCAACAGCCTAGAACAGGAGAATCTCCAAGTTCACGGCAACCTGAACTATACAATGAGTTCAAGAACAGCACAAATTACAAAAGGAGATCCTGTCTCAACCACACCAAACCAAACCAATGAACAAACTGGAAGAGGATGTCATTTATAGGGAGAATTATAGGGAGAAATGAGAGAGAGAGAAATACAGAGACAGAGAAAGAGACACAGAGAGAGAGAGAGAGAGAGAGACTAATGTGGACAGGATGGTACATTGCACTGTTATATAGCAAATTCCAATAAAGTATGACTTTAAATTTGGGTATTGATAATTTTGAGGTGTTTCTTTTAAAAGGAAGAATTAGAAAATATTATAAACTTAGATGAATCAAAATCTACTTCTCATAAAATCTCAAAACCCAACAAGTAAAGTTTTACTATGCCCTCTACAAATTTGTATACCTCTAATAAAATAGATTAATGTCATTTTTTTTTTTTAGACACTGTGTCTACCAATATCACTTTGAAATTGGAACATAAGTATCTAAGAAGTTTTCCAAATACCTTCATTATACCATTTGGCTTATAGGAATAGAGTGCCTTACGCAATAACATTTGGCTTATAGGAATAGAGTGACTAGTATAGCAAACTGTACTGTTTTGCCTAACACTACTTCACACATAGATAAAAATATATCTGTCCTCTGTAACACATTCTGCACTAGGTACACAGCTTGAAAAATATCGCATGTTATTCACAGTTCAGAATTTGTAAGATCTACACAGCACCAAATAACTCTTCAAATAAAAAAAAAAAAACCTCATGTTTCCACCCTATCTTATGGTCTGAATCATGTATTTTAATCATTTTATATTCTGGCTTCTCCAAATCTGCTAACAAAATACTGAGTGAGTGTGTGTGTATGTGTGTGTGTGTGTGTGTGTGTGTGTGTGTGTGTGTGTTTACTTAAATATTTTATATTCTGGCTTCTCCAAATCTGATAACAAAATACTGAGTGTGTGTGCGTGTGTATGTGTGTGTGTGTTTACTTAACTATTTTATATTCTGCCTTCTCCAAATCTGACAACAAAATACTGAGTGTGTGTGTGTGTGTGTTTGTGTGTGTGTGTGTGTATTTACTTCCATCAGACTATATCAAGAGATTTATAGGAATTAGGTCACTGAAATTAGCCAAAGCCAGTAACATGTCATCACAGTGCATAGACATTTTATGTAAAAATTTACCTGAAATTGTAGCATTTCTAGACGTTTGTCAGTGAATTCAAATAGGGCTAATGTTGTTTTCATCATGTACAGTGAATTGACCATGAAAGTGGCCATGTCAGCTGTGCCTAAGTTGCTGGCTGATACTGTACACATCTGGAGGAGAGGATCCAAGACACACGATAAGACCTATAATGGAAAACAAAATTAATTCTTAATTTCCTAATCAGTGTGATATGATGCTGCATTAACTTCAGAATTAATGCCAGGCTAAGGGGAAGGCAGTCAACACACAGACACACATAAGAAAATGAATGATAAAATAAATATGTCATTCTAAAATCCAGCATCAATGAATCGATACTTTTTAAAATAAAGAATGGCTTAATATTGAAGGAATGTCAGCAACTAAGGAAAACATTGCTCAAAATATCTGGGAAACAAATGCCAGCTTAGAACAGAATGCACAGTAGAGGAGGACAGAGCAATCATTACACATGAATTTACAAACTACCTGCACGAAGTCAGCTTGACGAGCATCTAATGGTACGACTGAAGAATCATGAGATGCCAAAACTTCACGCAGCAACATGAGTGTCTGATTTAGAGCAGAACTTGGTCCAAGGTCAGGTGGTGGGACTTCAACCTAAAATAAAATGTGCTTATCTACTGTTTATATTTTCCCCTAAAATTTAAAGTATGAATACCAGTTCATGGTAGAATAACAGACACAAAAAACATAAAACATTAAAACTCTATAAATTATCAATCACTGATTATGATGCTCAGAAAGTGACACAAGCTTTTTTCAGATTACCTCAAAATTAATGTAACTTTGTATGCTACAGATAAAAAATTTTTAAGAAAAATTAAGGTTCACTTGAACTATAGAATTATATTTGACAGGTATTTAAAAATTATTTGAGGTTTTTAAAAGCCTAGATCATAAGAAAAAAGCCATTTATAGAAAGTACTATCGATTCCCAACTATAATACAGCTAAAAAAGCATTACCTACGCTAAAGCCCAAGTCTCATGGATCTTGGTACATTATGTCTAAGTTAAGGGCTCAGAAACTGGTCTTCCAACAGGCATTTCTGGAGAGTATCAGGCTAGTCCATGGACCACACACTTAGAAAATCATTTCAGAAAATTAAACTTTTGAGTCCTGGCGCTAAAGCAAATGCAAATCTTGGGTGTATCCTTTACTACTTATATTATCTTGAGAAGGTTAACTTTCCAAAGTTTCAGGGATTCTGTGAGGATTAAGTGGAGGTCTTGCATCTAAACTGTCGAGAATGACTAACACTAACCAGAGGGTATGCCAGTTCATTACCACATGTAGGGGCAAGATATCCAAAGAGAAGTTAATTATGAATTTTAAATTTATTTTATTTCTCTTTAATAGGAAAAAGAACACACAAAATTATTATTCTTAGCATTTGAGTATGATTCTTGCAGTAAGTTTTTAAAGAACATTTGTAGAGTACCTAAATGTTTTAAAGAGTAATTTTGTAAGTGAAATAAAATTTGGCACTTAGAATTCCATGTAGGAAACAACAGTCTTGGTTTAAGCACAAATGTCTTTAAATATCAAGACTTATTTTAAGAATGGTTTGTGTATAAAAATTAATGTATAAGGGGCATCAGTAGGAATGGTAGAGTAGGTACCTGTTAAAATCATGTCACTTTTATAAAGACAAAATTTATGAGATGTAAACAAATAACATGTTCATCACATTAAAAAAAAGTAAACAGAAACCTTTCTGAAAAGACCACAGACATTTGACTTACTATTACTAGACTTATTTACTTACTCTAAATTAGCTATTCTAACTATGTTCAAAGACCAAAGGAAACTATATTCGAAGAACCTCCAAATTGATAGAGGTATAAATAAAGAAGCAGAAATGACTAAATAAAAATTCTGGAGTGGAAAATACAGTAATTGAAAGGAAAACTTCACTACAGGGTTCAGTAGTAGTAGGTTGAAGGAAACAGAATAAATAATTAGTAAACTCAAAGACATGTCAACTGACACTATGTGGTCTAAAGACGAGAAGGAAAAATCAACAAAAGAAAAATGAAGAGAGCTCCAGTGATCTGTGGGACTACATCAACAATTTAAGTATGGCCAGAATTCCAGAAGAAGGAAAAAATGAATATCTGATGAAATATGGCATGAATTCCCAAATTTGAGGAAGAACATTTTTGTGAACATACAAGAAGTTCACTGAACTCCAAACAATGTAAATTCAAAACACACTGAGCTATAACCACACTGTCAAAAGACAAAGACATAATCATGAAAGCAAGAAATGGGCAATAACTTAATAGGAGCAAAGGACAGTCAGTGAGATTCACACATGATTTCTCACCAGAAGAGTCTGGGTAACAACATATCTAATGGCTGAGAGGGGCAAACTGACAATCAAGAATTCTGTATCCACCAAAATTACTGCTCCAGATGATGGAGAAATTAAGACATTTTCAAATAAACAGAAAGTACTGACAAGCAGTCCCGCCTTATAAGAAATACTAACAAATACCAGACACCCTAATAAAGGTCCCAACATAACAGAAGATTGTATTAATGTATTTTCTGTTAGTAGCCTATTTTTTGATTGAAAAAACTTCATGAAACTGTACTTATAAATCCATGTTAACTGGCATACAACACATTAAAATGCATTTGTAACAATATATGGGAGGAAGAAAGTTCTTACACACTTGAAAGTAAATGGGTATAAATCCAAACTAGACTGTTATAAATGTTACTTATAATTCCCAGGTAATCACTAAGAAAAGAACTCATCAATTAACTAACTATATACATACAAATCAATAATAAGCAAATTAAAATGGTATACTGGAAAATATATACTTAACACAAAGAGGTAATGGAGAGACAGAGCAACAAAAAAGATCTGATACACAGGAAACAAAATAAAATGCACACACAGTTCACAATCTTCACCAGTAAAATTAAATGTAAGTGGATTAAATATGCAAATCAAAAAGCAGAGGCTACAGAGTAAAGATTTTCAGAACATGATCAAATTACATACACTTAGATTTTAGACTTTATATACATTCTAGATTTAAATACACAAGTAGAAAGTCTACTTGTGAAAGGATAAAGTAGGAGGATTACAAATTCAAGATCAGACTAGGCAATTTAGTAAGACTCCGTCTCAAAAACAGTATCAAAAAAAGGTAGGATGTACTCATAAGTGAAATAAATAGGTCACAGATGTGTAAATATGGTCTTTTCTCTGGTGTGAGAATCTGAAGATGTAAATGAGTTCCTGAATGTATGATAGATATTGTGAAATAGAAAATATTAAAAGGGAAAAAAGTGGATAGGAGTAAGTAATGAGGGAAAAATGTGATGGATTAAAAAAAGGAAATAAAGCTTATGTAAATACGGAGCAGGGGGTTATAGATTGGGCAGCGAAATGGGAAAAAATAAGAATTAAGTCATGTCATGTACTGGTACAAATACTCAATTTTAAGTGTAAATGTGATTATATATACATATATAATACCAATAAAGAATTCAATTTTTTAAAAAAAGGTAGGAAACTATAACTCAGTGTAAAGCCTCGGTTCAATGCTGAGCACAGACTACTACCACCCACCCCTACAAAGAAGGACAGAAAAAGACATAACTAAATGACCACGAAAAAGCCAGCTAATATGGCTATACTAATATTAGACAAAACAAATTTTAAGGTAAAAATAATTATTAGAAACAAAGAATATTTTAGACTGATAAAAGGATCAATCCAGCATGAAAATATAATAATTAGCTATGTATCTAGCAATGGAACTAGAAATTATGCAAAGCTAAAACTGACAGAAGAAATGGGAAATATTTAAGTTCACATAAATCTGAATTTACTTGTTGTCTACAACTTCATAAAAGTAATCTTCTCATCCATCATATGTAACATCTAGTATGGTGCTATACTGAAGGATGGGATGCAATGCTTAACTACTATCGTTTCCAGGTGCAAGGCCTGCTGTTCTTTCAACTTTCCCATTTGTGCTCTTCTAAGAGATTTACATTCTTTTTTTTTTTTTTTTTTTAGGTTTTTGGAGACAGGGTCTCACTTTGTGGTTCAGGCTGGCCCTGAGCTCAGCCTCAAACTCACATCACAATCCTCCTGCCTCTGCCTCCCGAGTGCTGGAATTACAGGCGTGAGCCACCACGCCCGGCACTGTGGTATATGGTACTGGTTGCTGCTGGATGTGGGTCTCCACACCCAGTATTGTTATGTGGTTACCGGGGAATCGAACCCGGGCCTTTGCGCTTGCAAGACAGGCGCCGGAACCACTGAGCTAACTCCCCGGCCCGAGATTTACATTCTTTATAGCAAGTATGCACATGATTTGCTTTACAAAAATAACAGCGCAACTCCTTCCTCCTCCAAAACTAAATGAAATAAACCAAGTTGTTCCTAAAAGACATGACGAGACATGAGTGATTGTTATTTTCTTCTTTTTTGTGTGTCTTATGTATTTACCTAACAAAAATCACATTTAAAAGGTTACAAATATTTTAGAGGAAATGAAATGCTTTATAAGAAGCAGGGTGGAGAAAGTTAAAATACTAAAATTTGACAAAGGAAAATATTCTTGAAAGAACTTTGAAATGGCTGTGCAACATGAGCTGTAAAGAACAGCACAATCTAATCTCAATTTAATGTTAAAAATACCTAAGTATAGGGGGCCGGGGAGTTAGCTCAGTGGTTCCGGCGCCTGTCTCGCAAGCGCAAGGACCCGCGTTCGATTCTCCGGTAACCACATAACAATACTGGGTGTGGAGACTCACCCCAGCAGCAACCAATACCACATACCACAGTGCCGGGCGTGGTGGCTCACGCCTGTCATCCCAGCACTCGGGAGGCAGAGGCAGGAGGATTGTGATGTGAGTTTGAGGCTGAGCTCAGGGCCAGCCTGAACCACAAAGTGAGACCCTGTCTCCAAAAACCTAAAAAAAAAAAAAAAAAAAAAAATACCTAAGTATAGCCTAATACATATTGGAAAAAAATCATTTTAAAGTACAATTATATACAGCAATGGCAACAAAAACAAGGATGAGAACTCATTCACTGCTATAAATTTATAATTACTTTATTCCCTTTGTTAAATTATTTAAGGTTTTTATTTGGAAAGTGCTTTTCATTATTCATTACAATTTCCTATTTTCTTATAACTTTCATTTGAGCATAATTAAAACTTGGAATTTAGGATTGAAAGGATAAAACAAAATAAACAGATAACCATGAAGGAAAAATAAATAAGGTCATGACTTCTCAGGATGAAAATAAATTTTGGGTAGTTAAACTATGTAAATGTAAAATCACAGAAACATTAAGGATGAATACATATGTAAATTAGTCAATTCATAATTTTTTCAATAATAGAGGCAAACTTCACCATATGTGAAATTCAAAAAGCTTTTTACTATAGGGAAGTTTTCAGGTCTGGGCACACTTTCAAGGAAGAAACTAAAGAAAAAATTTAGGTTGTATGATAAAATTCAAAGTTGACATGTCAGAAAAGACAATGGCAAATGATATGTGAGGGAAATTTTGTGTAATACATATGGCAGTTAATATTCTTAATGTGCAAAGAATGCTAGAAATGAGCACGAATGAGACACAACTGAAGAGGCAAAATGGCCAAAGATGAAAACAAGCAATTTACCAAAAAAAAAAAAAATGATCACAAGTAAAGTTGAGACAATGAATCTTAATGACACCAGTCTGCATGGTTACATAATTATTTTGAGCATCTTCCACACTTCAAGCACATACAAAGCAGAAACTAAAATAAGTAGAGCACGGTAATTCTACAAAGTGAGTTTACTAAAATGAAAAAGGTACAAGATATTTACAGGCAATGTCAAGATAATGGGGAATATGTATGAGCAAAAATGCATTAAATCAGCCATTCACATAACTAGTAGTTTCTGACTCTGCATGAGCTGGGAGAGAGGAAAATTTTGTACTTTGATCTTTTCACCAACTACCTCTTCTGGTTCCACAGCTTTTCAGTTGATTCTCAGGTTTTCAAAACAGACAATCATAGCATCCATAAATAATCTGTCTTTTCTTTTGAAATATTTAAATTCCATAATTTTATCTGTTCCTTCTATGATGGCTATTATTCAAAATACTGGCAAGTTTTTTATTTCAATAGAAATCTCACTCTACTGCTTCCCTGTTAATTTTGATGTTGGCTATAAGTTTTAATTACCTCTACATGGTTAAGAAGTACTTTTCAACTAATTATTTACTAAGAGTTTTCCCCAAATAATTTGATAAAACATCATGACAATATAAATTTTGCATACTCATTTAATATTTATATACTCATTTAATGTATCTCTTAACTCCTATTAGATAATTATATATATATATAGCTATAAATCATCTAAAATATTTAAAATATTTAATAATACTGACAATACATTCACAGCATAAGCTGTACTTAGTCTTAACATAAGTTGGACTCAATTCAATGTTATTTTTAAAAAATTCATTCAATTTAGTTTTCTGCACTGCACTACATCAAGAGGGATTCACCTCAGCACCACCTACCCCAGAGGAACTGTGAAGCTTCCCAATATCTTGTGTTCTAGACAAATGCCTGCACCTCAAGTATAGATGAAGCTGTCTGTGAAATCTAGGGCTAGCAGCATTGTCTTCCTTCTCTCCCTGGGCGCATTCAAGTTTTAATTAACTTGCATCATCTTAAAATAATTCTTATTTGGATGTTCAGATTATTTTACCACAAAATTGCACATGGCACTTTCCAAAGTTTGTTTTTTTGTTTTTGTTTTGTTTTGAGACAGAGTCTTGCTTTGTAGTTCAGGCTGGCCCTGAGCTCAGCCTCAAACTCACATCACAGCAATCCCGCCTCTGCCTCCCGAGTGCTGGGATTACAGGCGTGAGCCACCACGCCCGGCACTGTGGTATGTGGTACTGATTGCTGCTGGGCATGAGTCTCCACACCCTGTATTGTATGTGGTTACTGGGGGATCGAACCCGGGCCCTTGCACTTGCAACAACAGGCACCAGAACCACTGAGCTAAATCCTCAGTCCCACATTTTCCAATATTGTAAACCTGATCTGTGGATATTCTGTAGTTTCAAATGTTACAATTTGAAATTTTCTTTTTTTCCTAGATTTGCTAAAAGTGTGTCATCTTGACCTTTTCAATCTATGATTGTTTTTGTTTTCCAATTTGTTACAGAAATCCAATCCCATCTTTCCTTTATCATGGTTTGTATTATTATTCTAACTAAAACGTCTAAATTTGAATGCCAGATACATTTTCTTTCCAGTCTCAAGTCCACCTGTGTAACACCTGGTGCAACTTCGGGTCATAAGTGTATCCCTCTGCTTTTTCGCATACTGCAATCTGCATGCCACTTCCCCCCGAATGCTGAAGTTGTTCGGCAAGGCCATCAATGTTCCCCAGAATGTATGTTTTGCAAACTTACTCATAAAAAATGATTCCTAGTGACATAAGCTAAATATATGGATTAAAATCTCTCTCATATGCAAAACTCTAAATGAATAGTTCCCAGTTCCAGATGGATATCCCTCAGGTGTCTCAAGCTCAACTTACATAACTGAATCATCATCATAATCTTTATCTCCCATATTTTGTACATTTCCTGTATTCTAGATACTTGTGATTAGGTGAGAAATTGTTCCAGATTCCTGCTCTTCCTTACCCACATTCAATCAATCACCAAGTCTTGAAGATTTTGGCATCATCTCAAAATGGATCTCAAGTCCTTTCGAGGCTATTCCCAAAGTCTCTTTCTCTCTTAGATACTGTATTTTCATAAAAATGACTTCATTATGCATCTTTATATCCTTGTTTTCAGCCTGGACTCCCTCTTATCCGTATGATACAACAGCTTTCAACTGATCCTTTTAATAAATTAAAAATCTGTTTATTAATGACGTATAGCTTGTATGCTGGCATACTCTATTTGCTTCTTTGACTTGGCATAGACTCTGTTCACCTCTTTCTTCCACTAAGTCTTGTTGCTTATCCCTCTTTAGTGCAAACACCGCAACCTTGGCATATGTCTTTCATAAGACATGTGACTGAACAGTGACTACTGTATCATCATAACATTTGTCTTTAAAGGAGCACCAACCTGAGAATGAGAAATATTGAGTGTTGCCCTTGTAATTCCATAAACTAGTATGTATTTGCTCGTGTTCAACATTTGCATCACAAGTGAACAATTTCAAAAGACATCCGTCTACCCAAGAACTTTTGCAAGCAACCAAAATGCACTGTTAATAAACTTCTGGTGCAAACAGAAAGAAGGCAAGAAAAATATAATCAGATACTCCAGCTCCACACATTTTATCATTGCTTCTCTGAAAGAATTTGTTTCATACATAAGAGTTAGGAAATGACTCCTTCAGGCTTCTCCTGAGTTTAGAAGAATGAGGACTGACCAACTACTCAGATGGATTCCTACTGACTGTTCCATATTACATTATACTATGCTACACTCAAAATCTGTGCCCTTATGACTAGCCTGTTAGACAGACTAATACAATCAAAAAGCCAACCTGGTGACAAGATGCAAATTCTTGAAAAATTTGAAACCTCTATAATGAAACAAAATTTTTAAAGAATTTGATTATTATAAACTCATTTCTTATGTCCTACCATAATACTCATTTTAAAGCATCAAATCTTACAGAGAGCTCTTCTACGTTTTTGTTTATTTTTGTGGGCTATTTTATTTATTTTCAAACAACTGTAGTATATAACTCAGAGAAATATAAATTTCTAAAGAAAATGCTGAAATGTTAGAAAATAATATTGTAAGTCATGTGGAAAAAAACATAACAAAAGAATTCAACTTTTCCAATTGTATGTCATGTTAGCTCCTACGTATATGCTGTTTGCTACTGCTATATGGTTTTTGGTTACAGAAAAAAATGGTAATGAAATTAGGGCTTGACATTCTATCTTTAATTATGACTCAATGTTAAACTATCCAGGAAAACAGATGACAAACATGATCCAGGAAGCCACCTTAATATATAGTTTGTTGTTCATATGAAGAATTCAAAAAGAACAATATATTAAATGGGGGGAAAATCAGTTTAACACTTTTAAGTGTAAACAATTCACAAATCAAAATATACAAATTATTATTTAAACATACCTTGTCCATTAATTTACTTGCATGAAGACTCAAGCTATTGAAGAATATTTTTTTGCTTAGCAAATGCATTTCCTCAATGGTGGTTAGTAAAGTAGTTGCACTATTTCCAACAATGCCGCTGAAAACAAAGAACATTTCAGGCTGAAAAACACGCTACCGAATTCATTTCTTTCAGTAGAATGTTTCAAAATATCTAGATCTATATTAATGTTTTTGTATGCATAACACAATTTGGGAATTAAAAAAGTAATTATTCAATTATTCTAAACAATTACTCTAACATAATACCAGGTTTTAAGTTTGGTAATAAAAAAATTGAAGGTTAAGCATCCTTACTTTGAAAATCCAAAGTCAAAAAGGCTTCAAAACCTAAAATTTTTTGTTTCATGTTAATGTTCAACAGTTTCAGATTTCATGGTATTTTGAACTTTTAGTATTCAGATTATTGATGGTCAACTGGTAAAGTCTATGTAAATATTTTTAATTCCAAAAAACAATAAAATCTAAAACAGTTCTGACTCAAAGGATCTTGGGTAAGGGGCACTCAGCTTGTACTATGTTTTTAATATTTCACGATCTTTTGGCAAAAATATGAGTTATAAGCAAAATCTATAACATGTTAACTTGTATCTCCATTTATATCCTAACACAATAAATGAGAAGATAAAATGACAGTTCTATTTTTATCACTGATAGAACACTAATTACTAAAAAGTAATTTAGACTATTTCTATCCAGAGTAAGTTATTCCATTTATTAAACCCTATTCTAAGTGTAATAATTAGTTGCTTTAGTTGCCAAGATTTCATTTACTAAATAAATAGTAAATACTTATGTTGTAGATCCATATTGTCATATACGGTGTATTTTTGTATATGTGTATATACCTGCACAAGCACATGCTTATACAATTAGGCTTGGAAAAAAAAAAAAGGAAGAGCACATGTCAGACCTCAGTGTAAGGAATATATAAGGTACATACAATGACTGAGACAGTGCAGGAGTTTCTACTAGTTGTAGTCACTGATGGGCAAAATGAAAACAACATTAAAAATCTTACAGTACTCCAACTGAAAATTCCTGAGCTTTAACAATTACATTTCATTATTCTACTTACCTGATTGTATGGTGGTAAAACTTGAGGAGATTAGAAATTTTGTATAATAAAACAGCCCCAGGTTCGGCAAGTATTACTTGTTCAATTCGAACCTATTGAGACATGTAAGAAAACCAATATTTTTTTAAAACATACCTTTAATATATTTATTATTTTAATATTTACACCACATTATTAAAGTGGTATAAATAGCACAAGAAATTAAATGTGTCATTTCATTACTGCAGAAATCACAAAATGTCTTCTAAATAAAAACTTCTGAATATTGTTATGAGAGGGTGGTAAAAGAAAACTTTAACATAGATAAAATACACAAAATGATTACCACTAGGAATACAATGCTTGGTCACCAGATATTAAGGAGAAAATGAAAGATTGTTTGTTTTTAATCTCTTACATAGAGTTTTTTCCTATTAGAGGATCAGAAAGTATCAATATATTTGTCTAATTCTGACTACCTGGGGAAAGTCAGATCTGGTTCAGGACTAATTACCCTTGCTACAAGATAAACTACCAAGAATCTCTAATTAAACTCCATGCCTCACTAACCTTGCTATTCCTTGGTACTCTTTCATTAATGAATACCATGTAAACCACATTGATGCATGGTAGAGGTTCTTTGGTATCTGACCTTAACCTACAATTTACATTGTATCTCTCTATTTTCCTAACTACTTTCTAAATACAAACAGGGATATGTCTTTTGATTCTTTTACATCTCTGTAGAATATGGTAGAACAGTGTACACATAACAGATATTTAATAAAATCTTTTGAAAGTTGAAGTTTCTTTATACTTAAATTTCAGCAAACGAAAAAATTACAGCAAATGTAATTTCCTAGAATAAAATTTTATAAATATATGAATAACAGCAAATAAAACCTCTTGAATTCTAGAAATTAATTTATCATAATATTAATACATTTGTAAAATGGATTCATCTTTTGGCACACATCAACAGACTATCATAACAAATCCTAATTTCCATGTGCTAATTTCTTTTAGAATAGGGCCTCAAAGATAATTTAAATTACATACTATACCAATAAATTGTTTTATTATGTTTTCTAAAACTTAGTATATTCTTTAGAGCAAAATAAAGGCTGCTGCAAACAGACAGCTACTCCCCAACAGAATTATAACAGCATCTCAGCTATCTGGTAACTTGCCTTCTAAAATAACGAGACATCAAGAAAATACTCCTTTTTCCAACTCCCTTATGAAAGAAAGTGAAATAGATATCGTGAAATAGAAAATATTCAAAAGGAAATGGAGTGCAGTAGTAAGTAACATGGGGAGAAATAATGTGATGTTAATTAAAAAAAGGAAACAAAGCATATGTATATGGGGGAGAGGAATCGTAGGGGGTAAGGGAATGGGAAAAAATGAGAAGTAGTGTCATATACTGGTAAAAATTTTCAATACTGAGTATGAACATGATGTGTATATATATATATATATATATATATATATATATAAATGTACCAATAAAGATTCAAATTAATTTTTTAAAAAGTGGGGAAAGAGGAATAGAAAGGACAAGAAAAGAGGAAAAGGAGGGAGGAAGGTAGGAAAAAAGAAAAGAAAAACATGTCTGCTTCTCTTTAGACTATAGAGACTTTCAGGGAAAGTATAGAGTCTACAATACAGAAAGGCTAAAAATTCAGGAGATTCCCAAATAAGATACCGAGATTAGTTTGTCTGCCACACAGAAAGAAATAACTTGTCCTAAGAGTTATGTAAGACATCAAACCACAGCAAAGCCATTAATTACAGAAAAAAACAAAAACAAAATCAGTTAAAGAGCCTGAAGAAGTGGTGGCAGCAGCAATCGACCAGTAATTATAATGCTGACAACTGTGGAAGACAAAATCATTCAAGTTTGAAAGCAGAGAAAAGGCGCAAGAAGAGTTTGGCACACAATAATCACTAAATAAATTCTAACTATGATTAGATAGGTAAAGGTGACATGGCAGATATTCAAGAAGTAATAAAATAGGCTGCAGGCTGTCTTCCAGCAGAAAAGCTGGGATGGGATGAAAACCTAACAGTGGCTCTCAAGTGTCTGTGAAAATTAGGGCCAAAGTTGGAATGAGAATGTGACAGCCTGTACCTGAATATCCTCCATTTGACAGGTTTACAATCTGGATGGAATACAAAGGGAAAGAAGGAAGGCTTGCTCCCTCCTGCCTGCCATGCCATAGACTGTTTCTCCTCTGCCATCCTGCCCTGCCTTGGAGCCAGTGGACTATGGACTGAAACCTATAAAAATTGTGAACTAAAATAAACTTCTCCTTCTTTATACTGTAGGTGTCAGGTATTTTTGTCCAGCCACAAGAAAATAATTAAGATAGATTTTGGTATCATAAGTGGGATTGTTGCTGTGACCGTTTCTGACCCCATGGTGCACATGCCCAAGGAACTGACCTGTGGCAGGAGCTTGGAAGTTTGAAGATGCTGGCTGGAGATGCAATGCAGCCCTATAGTGCTGTGAGCTAAGGGTGATGGGAGATTTTGGTCAGAAAGTAATGAAGCCAGAAAAAGACCAAGCTCAGAAAGTTTCATATGGAGAGGAGGATTTCACTGGCATTTGGAATCCAGGTCATGTGTATTATGCTCTGGTAGAAAATTTGTCTATATTTTGGCCAAGTTCAGAGACAATGAAGCAGACTGAAATTTATTTGTAGTAAACTAATCTGGTGGAGGAACTTCCAAAACAGTCTAATGTTGAGGCAGTGGCAAGGCAATTGTTGGTGGCTGTTAGGGAGCTCTACCTTAAGATTCAAATGCAAATGTTGCAGAAGAATGACTTCTAAAATTTTTAGTTTGGACAGAAACAAAGCTCCATTAAAGTTGCAGCCAAAAAAGAGCAGAGAATAAGGAACAAAGAACAAGGTTGCTGAAATGACTAGCATTAAAAAGTTAAGTACCGTGGAACAAGACCAGGCCTGAAGGCATAAGAAAAGCAAGGATTCTGCCCTTTGCAGCCTCAAAACTATAAAAGTAAAAGACTTTCTTTTGAGAAGAAATCCCCAGGGCACCACGCTTAGTCTTGCTAAGGGAATTTTCCTCAGGAAGCAATTGATACCTACAACCCAAGAGAGAAGGAAATCTGGCTTTTTTCCAACTAGTGGCAGACTTTAGTGTCCTCCACATGATGCTGGTTTCTAGGTGCAATTAGAATGCAAGAGTTATGGGGTCAGGAAGGCTTCCACCGAGATTTTAGAAGAAGGCTTGGGAGACAGGCAGTGTGCTCCTGAGGGTGTAGTGTGTAAAGCTGTGAGTGTGAGCCAAAGGTGCAGTGGAGACCTTAGGAGGTTGCACAAGCCAGAAGGAGGATCATGTGAGGCAAGCTGCAAGCAGTGGGCAGAGCCGGCCCAAGAGAGCCCACGAGAGTACAATCACAAGCAGTGAAACGGGTGGGACTACCAAAGAATTTTGGAGTTCATATCTTGCCACAGATTGTCCCAAGTGCTGATCATAGAGCTAAGTGATTGAATGTTTGCCCTGCTAGATTTTTGTCCCATTGCTTTCTATTCCCCATTTGTACTTTTTGAATGGAAATGTTTATCCTGTGCTATTGTATGTTGGATGTGCTTAACCTTTTTTTCATATAGCAGTTCACACGGAGTTTGTCTTGAGTCTCAGAGATTTTGAACTTTTCAGAAGTAATAAAATTGTGAGAACTTTGGTAACTATTAGAGATAACACTAAACACATTTTATATAAGAGGATGCACACGAGTCTTCTGGGGGCCAGAGGTACAATGCTATGGCTTCTATCTAGACAGCCCCTCAAAGCTGTCACACATTTGTAAGTAAGGTTTTTGGGAGTGGCTGCATCTGAGGTATGTGATACTGGACGATGGGTGTGTGATTATGGATTCATCCACAGAATGATTTAGGATAGTTCTGATTACAGTGATGGATTTACTGAAAAGGGAAGACCTTGCCTGGGTGTGAGTATCACCAACCAACAGGCTTGTAGCCTGGATAGAATAAGGAGGGAAGGAAGAAAGAAGGCTTGTCGCTACCTACCTACCATGCCGTAGACTGTTTCTCCTCTGCCATGTCCCTCTCCCATGTTGCCCTGTTTCAGAGTTAGCCAACCATGGACTGAAATGTCTACAAAGAATAAGTGAAAATGTATCTTTCTTCCCTTAACTTAGGGTGTTAGATATTTTTTTCCAGCAACAAAGAGTAACTGGGAAAGAGGGAAAGATAGTGTGTAAGTTCACAGAGACAGGGAAGAAGGGAGACCTGGAAGGATACGAACAAGCTCCCATTACCACAGTCTCATCAGCAGCCACTCAGGGTAGGTGGGTGTTCCTAAGCTATTACCATTAGAGTGCAACCGCCTGTATCATGTATAACAGTACTTAGCTCCATATCTGATCTTATCTATCTTTATATATTCTACTATCACAGACCCATCATAATCTACAAAAAGCAGGGGCATATGATTCAAAAATGTTTTTATTAAAAGAGATAAAATTCAAACAATGACTGCTAATCTCTCAGTGATTTAGACTATTTGCACAAAAGTTTCATTTTATCTGTTGACTAGAAAGATAAGGATTGAATGCATTAATTCCGATATTTCTAGTTATACCTTTGCAAGGTAACAGGCCTGATACTAATGAGCTCCAGTTTAGAGATCACAGAGCTTTAGAGATCACACATTACTATATTTAGTCTAATACCCATAATGTTTCCAAGAAAATCCTAGAAACAGAGATAGTTTTAAAATTTAACTCTTCGTAAGAGAAACCATAAACTTTATAGACTTGTATTTCTATATACTAATTGAAATCTATCAACAATGAAAAGTAAACCAACAACTGACAAGTATTCCATACATATATGGAATTTTATACGTACTTGGGATGGGAAATCTAGCCCAAGTTTTACTCCAAATTTGTTCCTTGTAATATACATACAATGTTACTGATACATACATTATTCTACCCATGGATCAATATAAAGTAACAAAGTAAATGGAATATATTTTTAGGAATTCCCTTAAGCATTCATCCATTAGCTCTAGTAATTTAATAAAGGTTTTTTCTCAGTTGATTAAGCAAATTATTATGGAAACATAATCTGTAAAAACAAGCCAATCTATGCAGAATAAGAATATTTCTAGTTCTTCTTTCCAGAGAGAAAACTGGAAGTGATATTAACTAAACAAATTTTATTAGCCTAATAAATGTGTTAATTTTACAAAACTGCTGCTTAAGTTCAAGCTATCACTAATTTCTTTCAACTCATTGGGCAATACTTCAACCAAATACTTTATAACATACATAAGAACAGAATATCTTACCTTTAGTGGTCTACACACACCCTCAGTAATATGTCCAACAACTTCTTGAATATTTTCTTCAACACCTAAAATTAATTACTATATAATTAAGATTTTTTTGCACATCAAACCTTTCTTTGCATATAAAAACTAACAATAACATCTACATTTGGTAGCATTAGTAACATTTAAACTAATCATAACAATGTTTCATTAAGCTTGATATTATTAGGAGCATTACTAGTTGTGTTAATTATACATAACTAAAAGTGTACTGATAACTAACGCGCATTTAGAAATCCTTGCCAATTCATTTGACTATTGAAGTAATAAAATGAAAATTCTTTGTAAGAAAGAGCTTTAGAGAAGCTCTTTATGTATGAAGCAGAAGGAAAAACAATACGAAATATTTAACTGAAGAAAGTGATACGAAGACGTATTCACATTTGTTTTACAAACACTATTTGAGGCATAATGAACAGCATGTAAACTAAGGGTATAGAGATGAGAAATATATCTTACAATTTGTCTAAAAACTGGCTATAATATACATCAACTACTGGACTGTGTACCTGACAGTTACTACTTGTAACTACCTTCATTTTCACAGATAGAAACTGAGGCTCAGACAGTTTAGGTCACTGCAGCACAATAACCTACTTCATCTAATTCCAGTCTATTTTCTTCTCACCTCGTAACACTTCTCATGTGCTTTTCTGACACATCTTCAAAGAAAAATATTCCTTTAAGTAATTAGGACCACAGGGGGAGGGAAAAAAAACTTTCAAAAGTGCAGATTTTCCCAATCTACGTTGTATGCCGAGACTACTCTCAACTCTGACAGGCTGAACTCTATGAGGTTACATGTTGTCAGCCATGTGCACACGGTCTATCATGTGATGAGTCACTGGGCTGGGGGCCTGAGCCACGTAAGTCAAGTGATATGGGGGCAACACTTATCTTCACTTCCTATTAAAGACAGAAAACCTTTCAATCATACACTAAATCCTCAAGCTCTAAAACAGTCCTTTTAAGACCGCTACAACTGAGAAGATTTGAAATTCAACAGAAAAGAATCAGCAACTCTCAAATGTAGTCATTGTTCTCCCCTAAAACCAAGACAAAAATTTTAAGTAGGTTTAGTACACACAGTGATTATTTTCTTTAAAAGAGGCTGAGTGGTAGGAAGAGAAGAGGTAGCAGCTTAATGACTATAAGTAAGTCATTCAGCTTGTTTACTTACAGATAAAATGAAGATAATACCAATTTTTCCCTTTAAAGTGTCATACTGTGGAACTAAGACAATGTATGACAGACACTCCAGAAATGTTTATCAGTGAAGCAGAGGAGTGTAGGCTTGACATGGAAGGTAAAAGAGTCCAGTATAAAACCAAACAGGTAAGTGAAAGACAAATAGGGACGGAGGCGAAAGTCTATTAGCAGCACAAGGGGGAATTAAAGAGAGCGAGATGAATTAGGATGTTTATTGTACTATGTATGTGTGAAGTGTTTATCTCAGCGAGGAAGATGGCAACAAGAACAAAAGCAGAGAAGCCTTATTTTTTCTGTCGAGGCATAGCAGTAATAATCTGTGCACCTACCTTGTGCAGTTACGAGCTTTAAGAAGGTTTCGAGGTGTTCCTTTTCAGAAGCAGTAGCTTGATGGAGCCACGCCAACATATCTCCCACGTACCTAACACAACTACGTGTTACTAAGGCTATCCATCAGAAAAACACCAAATTCTCCAGTGGGATTTGATCACTGTACCTCAAAGGGTCGTGGGAGTGCATTTCAATGGGTCGAGGTGTACCTCCTGGGCCCCCTCTAGTAAGGGCATCAATAAAGCCTCGCACAACTGTACTTCGTCTGGCTGTTCCAAATTCATCTAAGGTATATCTAGAAGAAGAACATTTATGAGACACAGTTGATATTTTTCCCTAAGGGTTATATCAAACTATTCAGGCAATTTCTAAGATAAGCAAGACATCTAAAACTTCTCTAGGTACTCTGCTAAGCAACAATGCTTTTAAATTAAGAAAAAAATAATGATATAACTTTAGGATAACTTTAGGATATTGATAAATTCAAAGGTACACAAATTTTAGTTCTCCTAAGAAAAAATTCTAGAACTTGGGGGTGAAAAACAACAGCACCAACAGCAAAGGAGAAAACAGTGAACTTAGGAAAGATTTTAAAAATCAAGCTAAGGTAAGGATCCTGAACACTTGAGGTTTCAATAACCTTGCATTCCAAAATGTGATGTTTTCCGACTTTACGTGCAGCCATAACCTAGTTCTCAGAAGATGGTGATAGGGAGTTCTGAAATCCAAAAACTTAGACCTCTACATTAAAACATTTTCCTCAAAATGCCAAAACTTACTACCACAACTTGCCTCCAAACGGCCTTTTAAATTAATTGATTTTATTGGTACATTTTATATATACAACATGATCACAATCAACATTAAAAATCTGTACCAGTATATGAAATGACTTCTCATTTTTTCCCATTCCTCTGCCCACCCTACAATCCCCCAACCCCTATATACATAAGCTTTGTTTCCTTTTTGTTACCATCACATTTTCCCCACATTATATAGCCTTATCCCCTTTACCATTTGAATATTTTCTGTTTTATAGTATCTATCATACAGTCTAGAACTCATTCATATCTTCAGTTTCTCATACTAGAGAAAAGATATGGTAGTTACACATCTGTGACCTATTTATTTCGCTTATGAGTATGTCCTTAAGTAGTATGTCTATTTGAGTATAAATAATTCAAACTCATCATTCTCTATGGCAGAGTAATACTCCATTTTATAAAAGAACCATATCTATATCCAGACTCCAGTTGATGGGCATTTGGGTTGTTTCCAAGATTTAGCTATCACAAACCGAACTGCTATGAAAATGGGTGCACAAAGACACTATGATAAGAACTGTTTCATTCTTTCATGTATATATCTAGCAGGGGAATAGCAGGGTCAAGGGGGATCTCTAATCCAAGTTCCAAAATACTATGTTTAAAAGTTTATTCTGACTCGAATATTCAGATACATTCAAATGTTCCTTAAACTTACTGTGTGTACATAGCCAGTGCTTTTTCTTTCGTACACACATATAGAACTAATAACTGAAAACAGGAAAAATTATTCTATAGCAAAGGAATAGGTAGAGAAGGACATCTTTGAACTGGGGACAGGACAATTTGGAATGCACTTCATATGGATGGCTGATGTTACTAGGAACTGTCCTTATCTCCCAATAGAGTCTTCTGTTTCCCAGGATCCTCTCCATGTCCCAATTATAAGCTCAACTTTTCAAGTATACATTAAAAAGAATTTAGTAGTCTCAAGTTAAGAGATTCTATATCCATTATTAAATCTCTAGATGGTATTCAACCAGATTAAATATTGAGAATTATTTCACTAACCAATATATGAGCAAAACATACCAAACTTTCACAAACATTTCCAGAAGAATTTCTTAGTTTAACATATTGTTGGCTTAATGAAAAAAATCTACATTTTGTTGAACATGAGAAAGTTGGTAGATGGATTACTTTCAAATAACAGAAAGAGTTTAAAGAAGTGGCAAATAACAAAGTTTTAGGAATGTGAACATTTTTGGGGGACTACTCATCATTAACTATTTTGTGTTTGTATGTATTTATTCTCATTTACAAGGAAATGGTCTTGCCTTACATTTACCTTGTATTTCTTGAAAACAAGTTAGAACCAAAATATACTTCTATTTTTAACTGATGCTCTTCAATTATATATGTGTTCACTATGAACAAGGCTTTTTTAGATGATCACTTTATTCTAAGAAATATCTTATGAACAGATGACTGTCATAGTGAGACATTCATAAACTTTTTAAATATATAAAACTAATGCTCTTTCTCAAGACCCTATTGACCCCAATAAATAGAAACCACAAAGTTTCTGTTACTACAACTCCTCACTGTTACATCAGAAACAAGTGAATTCACTTGTATTTCAAATGGGGTTGGGAAAGTTTAACAAGCCAAGGAACTACTGGGGTTTAATCTGCAAAATAATATGAAACAATCCATTAATATTAATCTTCCTGCAAAATAAATATAATTTAAGCAAAAAGGCACAATCAGAAGAATCAATGGTTTGTGTAAGGCTTAAAACATCTTCTACAGAGTCAGAGGAAAACTCTGGCCTCCCAACAAGAGTCAAAATTTCAAAATGTAGCTTTATAAGGTTGAAGATCTAAATTTCAAAATACCTCTACTTCAAATTAAAAGCCTTATTTTTAATTATGTTGATCCACCGTAAGTAAAAGAAAACTGAAGTCAAAAGCAAAGTAGAAGATAATAGAACAGTGTAGACAGTCCTCTTTAAAATGCAACAAAAAACATACGCGATGATGAAAAATCAGCATCTTATAAATGAAAATATCATGAAATATGTTACAAGGGTTTTCTAAAGAAAAGAAACCAAGCTTTTCATTTTCACTTATGGTAAATGGATTTTTAAAGAAATTTATATAAAACAATACATTACTGTCACAGTTATAGCTACCTAAAAGACAGTGAGAAGGCTGCTTTCCCCAAAGGTTAAATAACTGATATTTTCCTGCACAATACACTTACCAATAGGGGAGAGGAGAACAGTGAAGGTTTCATAATTACAGAATTTATTAAATAAAATTCATACAGTGCCATCTGGTGGTTAACGTGAAACATAAGCTTTTGCTAAATTTTGTTTGTTTGTTTGTTTGTTTGTTTGTTTTGAGATAGGGCCTCACTTTGTAGTTCACGGTGGCCCTGGGCTCAGCCTCAAATTCACATCACAGCAATCCTCCTGCCTCTGCCTCCCGAGTGCTGGGACTACAGGCATGAGCCACCACGCTCAGCATTGTGATATGTGTTACTGGTTGCTGCTGGGCGTGAGTCTCCACACCCAGTATTGTATGTGGTTACTGGGAGATCAAACTCAGGTCCTGTGCCTGCAAAACAGGCGCCAGAATCACTGAGCTAAATCCCTGGCCCAGGCTTTTCCTATATTTAATGAAACTACTCCTTCAGAGTACAGATGATGACTTAAGGCCAATTTTCTTTTTTTGCCTTTATTTTTCTTTCAGCATCCATCATAACCTAATCAACTGGTCTTAAAAGACTACTTTCACACTCAACTTCCAAGTGCCTCTTAAAATCTCCCCAGTTGTCATTACTGCCTGTTTCCTGGCATATGCCTTACCCTTATTTGCCTTTCTCCACTTGGCATTCAAGCATTTCTTCTGGTTTTCATAGATTCCTTAAATATACCTCTACCTATGTGACAGCTTTCTAAGCACTTCCTCTTTAAATAAAACAAGACCTAAAGTTTAGTAATATGCCAAGCATTATTAAGCACCTTAGATGAATGATCTCAATCTTTACAGTAGCCCTGTAAGAGAGGGACCATTTATCCTCATTTTGCAGCTAATGAAACTGAAGCTTAGAGAAGTTCGAGGGCCTGTTGAAGAAGTCTGACCCACTTTAGAAAGTCCACCTTAGAGATTTAGTATTTGTTTCCTTCCAAATGTTGTTCAAGATGCTTTCTTTTCTTGAATCCAACTGAAATAGCCTTGATTCTAAATATTCTTTTTTCATTTATGGGTAATTAAACTTCACAGTCTCCATATAACTAACTGTCCTCTCTCCAGGGAAAGGCCTTGCAGGACTTTCAGTGAGTTATGATGTCAAGCGACTTAATGAGATGGCAGACCGGGCCTACCACGCAGTCTCATCGTAACTAGTTTCAAGAATTATGTTGGTCCTCCCCTCTATACTGTCGTCTATAGCAGACAACATTCAAATGGGCAGGTACTTCAAGGATACAACACAGGTCAAAATATCACTGCACATGCTAACTATCCAAATTATTATATATGCATTGGACAACACTTAAACGCAATGTAAATTACCAAAGAAAAAGTAGGATTTCTTACTTATATAAGACAGGTCTATCCTGTAGGGCTTCCATTGCCTGAGTTAATACAGGAGATACATCACATGACTCTTGTGTCAGTGTTCTACATTCACCTGAAAAATGATAGCATCTTTTAAGTTAAAATTAGGTCTTTACTACATCCACTGTATACCCGAAGTCTAAATTCTATAGTAAACATCTCCATGAAAAAAGTATTTAGAAAAACAGAGAATATGCCAAATAAAACCTAAATGATATCAGTAAAGTAAAAACTTAAGCTTATGTAGTTATACAACTTTACATGACCAAATATGTCTTATGTTATTACAAAGACTACAGTTTGGAGTAAACCAATTATCAAATGTTTACACAATCACTGCGATACAAATGACAGAATAAGGGAGGACAAGGACAGAAGAAACCCAAAAGTGTATCACCAGTTCATTTGTTCAAGAGTAATCTTTAAGTAATTTGCTGTAAATGTTTATATCGATAACTATTTTATTGTAGTAAAATTAGAATTTCAAAAGTTCTGAACATATAACCTTTTCATTATTTACATTTTTGCAGCACTGGGGACCAAAGCCTCAGTCTTGCATGTCAGCCCCCAGTACTTTGAATTTCAAATTCTTAAAAATCTCTACACCATTATTTTCCTGATTTCATTATTCATTTTTACCAATAAAATGCTAATAAGCACTGACTATGTTCAAAGAACCCAGAACTTCTTCAGAAACTCCCACTCTTGGGCTAAATGCAGATGCACAGGCTCTACCACAGCCAGCAGTCAGAAGCCCACGGCCAGGAACTGCTGTGTTAGACAGTGGGGAGCACCATGACATTTTAGACAACATCCTTCACTTTGAGAAAATACAAACCAACTACATATATAAGAGATATAAGTGAAGTGTTACTAAATAACAAGAGTAGCAAACCACCAGATGCGAACTAAATGTTTCCAGTGGTTAGAATTCCATGATGAGAATGCACTGTGCTTTACAGTAGCTGTACTGAATTTCAGGAAGATGGAGAAACTACGTGGAGAACCTTCAACTTGGAAGGCTGGGACAGGATTTGAGTACACAGAGTCAGGCAGCAGATGGGAGTAAATGCTAAAGAACTAGAGAGGCAAAGATAAAAAGTAAATCACCCAGTACAGTGATATACTGTACCTATAATACTTAATGCAGCCCTGCCAACACTGATTTTAGCATAGCGAGAATTATGTTGAATTTCTGACCTACGAAACCTAAGCTAATAATTTGTGCTAGAGTAAGCCATTAAGTTTGCAGTAACTTGTTACCATGGAGACAACTTACTACTTATAAATTTATAATTACATAAACAACAAAAGATGTACAATCAACTTTAAGATCACTGAGGTCAGAAATACTGTCATTTTTCATTCTCATCAAATATACCAACTAATAATAAACACTCAAGATACAAGCCCCCAAAAAAGTTCAAATGTAAAGTTTGCTTTTCTTCTTACTATAATCAAAATATATAAAATAAAGGCCAAGAGAAATTTTTAAAAATCAAATATTTACACTCATGAAGCTAGACAACACTAAAAAAATGACTTACTTTGAGCCCATCGATAAAGTCTTTCATATGCTGTTTCTTGAAGTAAAGCCATCTGTTCCATAATTTCTAAGCTAAAAAAAAATTTTAAAGATTTATTACAATTCAAATTTCTAGTCAAAGCTGTTTAAATGTGTTTACTTAATTATTCAATGGTAAATGCCATACTAAATTAAATTTTATCATTTTATCATGATTTTTCAGTTTTTAAAAAATTAAATGTTAAATTTAAATTCTATCATTTACTTATCAAATTCTATCATTTACTTATGTTTTAGTCTAAACATGTCATGGTACACATTCTACTTTTCCAAAGATAAATTAAGATTATACCTCTATTTTACAAAATGTCATATAGTTCCTAAAAGAATCTAGACCATCTCCCCATGCACAGGGGTAAATATAACCTCTGCACTCTAGAGGCTGTGGCAGGAAGATTCCCGCAAGTACAAGCATAGCATAGGCTATATAGTGAGTTCAAGGCCAGCTTTAACTATATAGCAAGATTTTTGTCTAAAAAAAATCTAGAATATCAAAAACTTTTGGATATTTAAATAACAATGCAATTAGCTCAGTAGTTACTCACCCTGCTGTTTGTTGGTTTGTACGCAAAAGTACTTTGACATCATTATGAATCTGTTTTACTCTTCCCAAGGCCTTGAAAAAATCCTGCAAAATTAAAAATAGAACTTTGAAAGATCTATGTTTTCAGAAAAATCACAGTATTCTAAATTATTCTTATTCCAAAGAAAAAACAAAATTCCACCTATTCCAATAGTCTTCCTGTGCTCTCAACTTCCTTCTGACTTTTACAGAAGGTATAACAAATGCTCATATTTTAAGATACATATTAATTCAATGTCAAATAATGTGGTACTTTCAATGCCAAATAATGAGCTATGTTCATAAATACAACATTTATGAACATTTGAACTTTTCTCAGAAAGATAGTCTTCCTGATTATCTGACCAGAGAGAAATGCAAACATATTATGAAACACACACTGTGTATTAAGTATGTATATCAGGGTTTTAGCATGGTATTCTCACCACTGACGATGTTATATATGTGCTATCTACCTGTTTCCGCCCTCTCCTCCACAGGAAGAATGCAAGTAAGACCTTTAAAGGCGCCCATTAAATAGACAAGCACTGACATTTAATACCAAACTGACAACTAGCTTTTTTTCTTTAAAGAAATGTATCAGGGCCTTAGTTTCAGAGGAAACATACAGTACAAGAGACATTCAATGAGGCCTCAGCCCACCCTAGGAACCCGCCCTCCGACCCGATGCAGAATGGCCACAGCAGACATAAGTCTAGACCTCGGCCCAGTGAGAAGACTGGAAGATTCCTTTCTGGGACAAACAGCGTATTTTCAAGGGAAAGACAAGAAGGGAGTGAGGAAAAGGGAAGAAGGAAAAGAGGAAAAAGTGGGGGAGGGAAGCAAGAAAACTTTTTGATTAGCATTTTCAAAGGTTTTATAATGCTCTCAGTCTGAAAAGAAGGCTGTAACTTAAGAATTTAGGTAAAAAGATAATTTCTAGTTCCAGAAATGCCAAAAAGTTATTTTAAGAGAAACACAATCAGTGTAATACCATGGTAATGAAAATAGGAAACGTGACATGACTGTACAGTGAGGTATAAGGAAGTGGATAAGCATGTGTCTTGTTTGTGTGGGGGGCGTAAGAGGCTGACGCATCCCATTTCACAATAGGAAATCAGCAGAAAGCAGGTAACACAGATGGTTACCGTATATTCTTTTTAATGATAGAGCTAAAGCACAGAATCTACAGAAGAAGCAGTTACCAAGATGGCAACTGCTTGACAAAGGTGGGAAGAATATAAGTGGAAAGTGGAAGTTTTCTTAATAAACTGTGTGGTATTCTGACTCTAAAAAATGTGTAACTTTGGAAGAAAATTTAAAAGTAATTAAATATGCATGTTAATTTCCAAATTTAAAAATATTTTCAGATGAAACTTTTTTTCAGAGATGAAAGTAAGGATTCAAAATAGGGTCTCTATCATGTGTCAAAGTGCTCCTCTTTAAGTGATTCTAACACGAAGCAAGGATACCTCAGTAATGGGTCCTTCTCTTGTGCCTCGGAGAAGACTCATTTCCTCAGCAGTCAGCTGGAACTTGGATAAGAAGGCATCTGCGACTTGTGCTCTTATTTCTAATCTTTGACTGTGATGAGAAAAATAACAAATCAAACGTTATGTATTTCCATAGCTATAACACAAATTATGTCTCTGACATAACTTTTCAAAACAAAAGTGTAAAAGATCCAACCTCTTTCAAAGCCCACTGTTCTGTTCTAAGTGCCAGAAGCTCATCAGTCACATATGTAACAAGATTATCACAGATTCATCAGACACGCGTGTGATAAAATTGTCTGATACTGTTCTACCTTAAATATGTGCACACAGTAAAAGGAGTACAACATTATGCAAAAGAAGAAAGAAGTTCACATTGTATTACAAATTTTCAGCCACTGGCAAGTACTTGAAGAGTTTAATTTACACTTCACAAGGTTATCTTCCACAAGAGAAAGATGCTCCCTTGTTTTTTTTTTTTTTAATCTTTATTGGTACATTAAATATACACATCATGATTGCACTCCATAATGGGGATTTGTACCAGTATAAGACACAACTTAATTCTCATTTTTTCCCATAGCCCTATCCACCCTACCACCCCCCCCATATACATAAAATTTGTTTCCTTACTTTTTTGTTACACTCTCAACATTGTCCCCTTTCGCCTTATTTTACATTCAGCATTTTCTATTTCACAATATATAACATACAATGCTAGGACTCATTTATATCTTCATTTTCTCATACCAGAGAAAAGATGTGATATGTACCTATCTGTGCCCTATTTATTTCACTTATGAGGATATCCCTCAAGGTATGTCCATTTAAGTAGAAATGATTCAAACTTATCATTGATGCTCCCATGTTTTTATCAGTTTCTTCACAGTCACTAACATTATCATAAGCTTCTGAAGTTTTCACATGAAAC